>BCLF01000021.1:2834835-2859181 GCA_001602275.1 Zoysia japonica | reverse complement strand
AATCCAGCCCTGATTGATGGTCCGATCCTGCTTTATGGTCCTGGTGCTCCTCCTATGTTCCTAATCATAACAAAATCACCACAAGGATTTAGTAGTACCCCATTCTGAGAAGAACTACTATAGACAGTGAGAAATGACTTGACCTGATAATTAAGTTGACGCGCTCGAGCTCGTGTCATGGGTCCTTCTTGTGCAATTGATTTGGTTGTGTCTGTGGAAGTGATGTCCTCATCAGCTATGACGAATACCATTATCAAACCATTGCCATTCTGAGGATCGATGCAGTTTGGATTTTGTGGGTCAAATACATCCTCATTCTTTGAAAAAACATCACTCTGTGTTGGTTGCCACGGATTATTTCACCAAGTGGGCCAAAGCAATCACACTCAAGAATATGACCCACCAAGACGTAATTAAATTCATCACCGAGCATATCAAGACTCAGCATCCCACAAACTTTAACTACGAATCAAGGTACTTCTTTCATTTCTAGCCAAGTTCGTGAGTTTGCCAAATCTTACAAAATTAAGTTGCTTAATTCATCCTCATATTATGCTCAGGCCAACGGACAGGCAGAGTCTAGTAATAAAACTTTAATCAAACTTATCAAGAAGAAAATAGAAGATAACCCTAAGAGATGGCATGAGGTATTGTTGGAAGCTTTGTGAGCCCATCATATTTCTAGACATGGAGCCGCCAAGGTTACACCTTATGAGCTTGTTTATGGACAAGAGGACATTTTACCTGTCGAGGTAAATCTGGACGCTTTGAGGATAGCTGAATAAAATAACTTGTCCATTAATGAGCATCGTAACTTCATGACCTTTGAAGTCCTCTGAAAGGTATGAATTGATTTTGTTGATTGAATGAACACTATAAATAACGGTTGCGATTGTAGGTTCCACCCCACAAATCTCTACAACATGGTGGGTTTCCTTGTGAATGACAAAGGATGATCCCAAGAAGAGTAGATTCGGGCATCGGAGGACCAAGGCTAAAGACTAGCTCGAGAATCCATAGGACCGCCGGTACTGTTAAGGGGGTCAAGTTATTTGTCTCGTGTCATACAAGTGTTAGGGGTATTAATGCTCTTAGTTACCTCAGAAAGCACTGAAGATAGTAGAGGAAACGAAGCAAGCGAAGCCGAAGTCAAGTTGAAGATGAAGGCAGCAAAAGAAGAAGTAACAGAACAGTCCGGCGAGGTCACCGGATAGTTCGGTGAGCCTAGAAGAGCCAGTCCAGAGAGAGGTGGTCTCTGGAGTCGAAGAGAAGACGTTGCACCACCGGCTGCCTGATATCATATGGAATGGATTCTAAAGATGTTGTTGCCTGGTCTGTGAGAAGACAAGGTCACCGAACAGTCCGGTGGGAGTAGTCACCGAACAGTCTGGTGACTGCAAAAGCAGTCAGCTTTATGACATCATATTCTAACAGTTGTTTCTGGGCTTGGAGCCTATTTAAACTGTGGAGGGGCGATTTACCATGTGCCTGAGGTCTGAGTTGCTGAAGCAAACTTGTGAGAGGCCAAGGGACTCCATCAAGCGAGCACAAGACAAGATTGGAGATCTTTGGTGCTAGTAGGAGAGTGATAGGAGAATTCATACACTTCTAAAGCTTGTGGGGTTTGAGAGAAGTGATCTTTGTCTATTACTCTTGATCTTGGCTGCCTAGACCGGCTAGGAGTCGGTGTTTGAGCTTCTGAAGAGATTGTGTAAGACGACGCCAAGTTTGTGAGCGGTTTTTAGTCCCCCGCGTGAAAGGGATACCAAGAGGGAGCACGAGCCTTGGAGGCTTGCTCTAGCACTTTGGGTATTGTTCGCTACAGTTGGGCCACCGGTGATTTTACTCCGGGAGTGAAGCATACACTTGTGAGCATCATTTCGGGAGCAACGAGAGGAACTAAGATTTCGACGGGAGTGGTTCAATGAGGATTAGGGGAAGGCGCCTACCTTTCGAGACCTAAAAAAATCACTAAGCATTCTCTTGACTCTCTCTCTCTTTACTTTTTGCATTTTATATTGTTGCGTAGAGTTATTAAGTTGCTTTGTGACTCCTCTTGGTGGCTATTGTGTTAGTGCTTGCTTGTTGCTTTTCTTTCATCACTATCATTGTTAGGGGGTCTTGGCCTAGTAGAATTGTTAGGTTGCTTTTGTTGTGGTTTAAGTCTCTTAGTTTATGTTTGTAACGAAGTAAATCCTATAGGTCCACCGATTCAACCTCCCTTCTCGGTGTTTTTGATCCTTTCAAGTGATATCAGAGACAAGTGCTCATTTTTGGGCTCCACTGCCTTGAGTAAGGATGCCGAATGGGATGGAACATCCTCCCATCTTCGATGAGAATGATTATTCGTATTGGAAGGCCCGTATGCAAGCATACCTAGAGTCAATCAACGGGAAAGCGTGTCATGTGACCAACAAGGCTACAAGTGCGAATGAGAGACTTGAACCCGTGTTTATCCAGTTCAATGCAAAGGCCAAGAATGCCATCTTTGGGTGCATTTCTAAAAATATCTTTTCTAGAATAAATGCATCTTGCACCGCTCATGAAATATGGTCTCAATTGCAAAACATTCATGAAGGTTCCACTAAGGCTAAGGAAGAGCGTTACTACGTTCTTAAAAACAAATATGAATCTATCACTATGTTGCCACATGAAAAAGGTAACGATGTTTACTCTTGTTTGCATGTAGTGGTAGAGGAGATCAATGCCTTAGGCCTTAAGAGCAAAATTGATGATATTGAGACCATGAGGAAGCTATTGAGGTTATTGCCGCCAAGCTATAACTCCATTGTCACGTGTCTCTTTCAAGCCAAGGCAACTCCCTTCGTGGATGTGATGCATGGAAAGCTTATGGCTTAGGAGGGGTACATGTTGGGCACCTCCTCGACACTCAATTGCCCAAGAATCTTGCTCTCCAAGTTGAACAATCACCCAATGGCAAGAACAAAAAGAAGAAGAAGGTGGAGGATTCTGAGAATGATGAGAATGACAATGAGGACCTTGCGCTCTTAATGAAGAAGCTCTTTCACAAGGGAAGACCCTCATCCTCGAAGAGGAACTCTGGGTGCTTCAATTGTAGCAAGAAAGGCCATTTTTCTAAGGAGTGTCCTAAGCCCAAGAAGGAGAGCAAGAAGGAAGCATCAAGTGAAATTGAAGATGAAGAACACAAGCCCAAAAGTAAGTTCAAGAAGAAGTTCTTCGTCAAAAAGAAGAGCAATAGCAAGGAGAAGAGGAGGCCCCCACACAAAGCCTATATTGTTGGTGAGTGGCTCACTGATGATGATTCGGACTCCTCTTCCTCAAGCAAAGAAGAAGAGCTTGCGGGTATTGCTATGACGAGCTCCACCAATGAGCTACCACCCCCACCTCTATGCTCGATGGCCCAAAGTTGTGAGGGCTACATGGATGAAGATGATGATTTTGAGATTGAAGAGGAGGACTATGTGATGATGCTCCAAGCTATGATTATCTAATCCTCATTCTTGAGAAGGCCAACATGACCATCATCAAGAAAATCAAAAGATTGAGGTCGTGATCAAGGAGCACGAAGTAGCGGTATTTCGAGTTCTGAAGCTTGAGGGTGAGGTCAAAGCTCTAAAGCATTCTCATGGTGTTCTACATGAGTCTTATGAGTCTCTCAAGGAGAAGCACGTAGAGTAAAATGAGAAGCATAAGGCATTGGTCCTCACTCATGAGGCTCTTGATCTTGACTCTCTCTTTAACTCTCCTAAGCATTTAAATGAAGCTCTACTCCTTGTAGTCTAACCTCTCTAAGGAGAGTACTACTCTTGAGCCATCTATGTTGAAGGAATACACAAAGCTCAAGGAGGAGAGAGAGGCCGTGATGGATGCTTTCAAGCGGCTTACTAGAGGAAGGCAAATCAAAAGGATATCCTAAGCTGGAACCTTGTCAACGACTACAACCATAAGGGCTTAGGATCATATCCTTCCTCTGTCAACATCATTGCCAACGAAGATGAGATTCCTGCTTGGATAGTCCCGCTTATGGCAGATGACTACTATTGTGAGGAGTGTTGCCGTGATGGTCACCACTCTAAGGATTGTCCCAAGGTGAGTGAGTCTAAGATTATGCCTAACGTTAACCTTTTTAATGAAGATGTGAACTACAAGCTTTTTAGGGCCAAGGATGGAAAGGTGAAAGCCAAGCCGCTCAGACCACCAAATGACAAGCGGACAATCAAGACGATATGGGTCCCCAAGGTGATTGTAGACGAGAGAGGAAGTCTAAACTCTCTTGGGTTCCCACGAAGAAGTGAAGGGACCGAGGTGGTGGACCGTGAAACAAATTGAAGATCCTAAAAGTCCACCACAAGTGATCGAGTTTCAATGCCAATCTACTCTTCAAATAGGTTTTCTCTTGTATACAGTAGAGTAGGTTTCTTTTCTTGTCTTCCATGGTAGTTAGGACTCCTTCGTAGACTAGATGTTTGCACTATCACGCATTATGTGTAAAAAGATAAAAGAAAAGAACAAAAAAAATTAGTCAACGCCTCCTTTTTGAGATATCCATAAGCATGAGAGAAGAGCTTGAGAAGGTGGTTTGGCTATCTCAACGCAAAGCGGTGGGCTTATGGTAAATAAGCTTGACATGGGCTAAACGTGGCGTTGGATAAGTTCTTTATACAATGTCCTTTAATTTGCTTGCATCTACGTGGCATGCTTCAAATTCCTTGCATTAGCTAGCTTGTTTGCCTTGCATTGCACATAGGAACAACGAAGGAGGTGTTATTCTTGGAGAAAGTGATTACATTACCTATATGGATTCACACATTCTTCAAAGGATAACTAAAGCATTGTGAGCTTCATGCCATTGAACCCTGTGTCTAACTATCTCTAAGACTTCCACTTACGCGACAGTGAACACGGGTTCATACATTCCCTTTTTCTGGCTCCTTCTCGCTTTGGTTTTATTGCTCAATCTTATTACGATTTCCAAAAATTATAAACCCTTTGAGGGTTATCTATTAGCAAAGGAGTGTTTGAGAGTTCCCTTTCTTGACAAGTGCGGTGTTTATTTTGTTCTTCCGTGAGGACACTTGAATTCTAGAAAAAAAATCCTTGATTCTGTAATTCTGTGAGATCACTGGACATTTCGGCGCCTTCACTGGACAGTCTGGTGACTATATCTTTGTGATCAGTCAACTTAGCAGAATCGGACAAACACCGGACATTTCAGCGCTTTCACTGGAGAGTCTGGTGGCTAGAAGATGAAGCGGCTGCTTCTCTGAAATTGGAATTCTGCTGACGCCAGACAGTCCGGACTTTTCTAGTCATTGGACAATATAAGAGGACCGAACAGTCTGATGACCCCCTTGATCGACGAAATCTCGGCCATCCATTTCATTCCTTTTTAATCTCGGTCGTAGATTTGTTTTTTAACTAAACCGCGTGTGTACAGTTGGTTTTTTCTCACTCGTGCGCATCCTCGCCAACAACCACCGCCGTCCTCGCCGCCTCCGTTGTCGCCCGCCGTGCACCGCCTGCCACCAACCGTGCATTGCCGTACTACTCCGGCCACCGCTCGTCGCTCTCTCACGCGCCGCTGCACAGCTGCCTCGCACTCGTGTGCCGTCAGCGTCGCTCTACTCTGCGCTCGTGCCACTTGCGCCTTACCTGAGCTCGTGCCTCCGCCGCCGCACCACCGAGTCGCCGCCGTGCCTCGCCAGCCACCTCGGTCTGACGCGCCGCCGTTCTAGCCCGTGCACCTGCGCCATCTCTCGCAATCCCGCTTCCCCTAGTTCGTGCCCTCGAAAACCCTCAGTGTTCGGCGTGTTATCAGCGGTTTCCAGCATTCTACTTTTTGGGGTACTAATTCTATCACTTCTTATTCATCAAAAATGCCCCACATGTCCTTGTGTTGATTAATTGCAAAACTTAGCATCGTCAATATAAAAGTTCAATCTTTTATTGCTAATTGGGGTAATTAGTTGCAATTCCCGTTCTTAGTGCCATATTGATGTTATCTCCTTCATGTTTTGGTATGTCATTGAGTCCTCCTGTCGCTAGTGTCACAATTTGGATGCTTTGCTATTATTTAAATTGTGACATTAGTCCATCGGTATCGCTGTTTGTCATATTTGCTCTATTTAATTGGTGATACGTCCTTGATTCCACCGCTAGGATATCTTTGTGTGTCACTTACCTGCATTGCTTACAACTTCTTTTTTCTCCTATGTGGTGTAGTGACAATTTGTGCAGTGGTTCAAGATAGCAACAGTGTCAGAGTTCTCAACAATAGTCCAGATCTATCTTGGACGGGTTAAGAGCCGAGCTCTTAATTCTATCTTGTTAGGTCAGCTAGTCAGTTGAGCTTTTAGAGGCTGTATATCTCTTTGACAGTTGACAGTATGGGCTGATAGAGAGCTTCTGCAGAGGAGAAAGGGAAGGGTAAAGCCGTAGAGCCTGAGAAGAAGAAGAAGAAGCAGAGAGATACCGAGTGCGATAGAGCGTTGGCAGCAGCAGAGGTTGACGTGCCTCCACACAGGAGGAGTGGTGCTCTGAGGATAGGAGGTGCAGAGGGACAGGGGAAGTTGAGGAGATTGATCTGTCAGAGAGTGGCGACCACACCCCTTGTGGCTAAGGTGCAGCAGCGGAGAGCTCCTGCCAGTCGGCAGTCGAGAACCACAGAAGGAGAGGCAGCCTAGAGAGCTTCACAGCCGAGTTCACAGAGGTGTCCTTAATCTAGGACTGGGGTCTGCAGCGTATGCACGATGAGAGCCGAGAGAGCTCGTCGAGCCATGGCCAGGATTGCTAACGAGGAGGTTGATCAGCTCAAGACCAAGGGCCCGGCCATGAAGGCCGACTGGAGAGTGGATTTCACAGTGTGGGTCCCCGTAGAGCATCATGCAGATGCTGACCAGTTTTGGACAGTGCTACAACGGAGGATTTATGAGGCTCTCAGACGATAGCTTGCCACTAAAGGCAAGAGCTCAGTGTTTGTTTCTCACCGCCATTGTTCCTTTATAGCATTGAGCAGGGGAGCTGGGACAGACATGAGCATATCTCTTTTCTACCTAGTTTGACGGAGCTTATTACCTAACCCTTGAGATATAGTGAGGAGGTGATACTACAGTTCTATGCCTCCTTGTGGTTAAACATGTTTTTGAAGCTAAAACCCCGTGTTGGGATAGATGATCTGATATGTTGTAAGAAGGCATGAATAACTACTTGGACAAGGAAAGAGAAAGGGCCGAATGGTGGTGTTGGAGAATCCATAGTACAGTCTTCATCAGGGTCATCAAATGGATGTATTTCATAGTTAGTTCAAAACCTGAACAAAACCGAAACTTTTGGTTTCGTAAACCAGAAGTTCAGATTTTCACAGCTTTTAGGAAAGTTTTCGAATATTGATTTCTTCTTGACTTGTTGGAGTCACCGGCTCTCCACAGGGGAAGGCCACCCCACATCTATATAAAGAGAGGTCCATGGCGGATTGAGAAGAACCAATCATCATTTATCAAATTACTTTTCATGTTCTCCATTCCAAACCCTAGCCCCTCTCTCAAACCCTAATTCTCTTCTTCTCCCATTCCAGCGGTGGTCAAGAAGGTCTAGCTGGCCTACCGAGCCTAGACCAATCCTAAGAACCTTTCGTCCGCACAAGGTGCCTCCCGGACTTGGGTAGCCAGGTGCTGTAGTCGTTCTGCCGAAATTGGAACTTTCGATTTTCGCAATCTCTCCATTTTGCTTCTGCACACTAACGTGCGCGTGTGTGTTGACCCGATCCGAGAGTGATGGGTGGCAATTTTTCTAGAGGTGACTCCTTAGCAGTAGCAGAAAACTGATTAGGAGATTTGAAGGTAAGTTGAACCAAAGGTCTAGGTGCCAAAAAGGTAGAAGGGGACTGCATTTTCCAGGATAGGATAAATTTTTTCCAAGTCTGTAGTTAGACAAAGTATCACAAAGAATACAAAATTTGAGGGGCTCGAGGAGGTGTTTGATGGGATCCTTAAGACCCCTAACAACATAGAATATAATATGGTTCCTGTAGCCACGATGTTGTCTCTGCATACAAGCCATGAGTTCTTCAAATTTGTCAATATAGTTGTTCTCAGTATGCACTTGCTACAATGAATGAAAAAATTCCACAATGCAATACATACTATGCTCAATAAAATGGTTACAAATCAAGGGTACAAATTGTTGCCATCTCATAGACTTGGCTGAGATATGAAGGCCTAACCACCAATGTTCATCATGTCCCATACAATGCAATGTAGCCATAGAAACACACAATTTAGGAGGCATTGAAGCCACATAAAAAAAAATTCACACAGCCGAATCCAACCAACAGGATTATCACCACTAAATGAAGGGAAATCGAGTTTTCGTTTAGAGATACAAATGCTAAATGCAGGATCATTCTAATGAAGATTCCATCTATCATGAGTAATAGTGTTGGGTGATATATGATCCACAGTTCTAGCATGAGGAATATAAACGTGGGGCAGTCCATGATGCAAGGATTCAACCATTGAGCAAAAGGGGCAATATCGAGCAAAATTGAACCAGGAGCAGAGCAACTTGTTTTACCAGTCTCCAGAGGCAAATTTGTAGCCTGAGAACCAACACTGATGGAATCACTTCTGGAATGGCACCTGGGATCATACCCTCAACCTCATCCACAACCCCATCAGCAGGTGACATGGGATTAGTAGTTTTAGCAAGTCCTGAATAGCAGTAAGTTTGAGTTTCAACATTAACCACATGAGCACGAAGATCACCCGCTTCACCCAGCATATCATCTAGAAGAACAGGACCTGAATCTACTAGTGCACCATCTTAAGCAGCACTGGAAGAAACAGGTGGATTGGAAGATCCATTTGGAGCCAATCCAATCCCAGTAAAGGACAGCAGTAGTATGAAGAGTACTGGTCATTCTGAGACCACCAGCAAGATGAACAAAATCGAACACGATGAATTCTACACACAAAAGTGTTGTGCAACCCGAGCGTCAAACAGAGAAGCGAGTAATGCCAAGAATCAACTAAAATCTTATACCAATTTGTAACAAGGATCAAGGAAGAGAACAAAAGAGATCATGTAGGCAACATCATCAACAAATCAGATTGTAGATGGGGAAATTTCTAGGAGAAATCAGCCATATCTCTTTGTGGGAACAAAGGAATCATGTTTGTTACAATGGATGCTAACTCATCCCTGGAGAGCAGGTATTTATCCTAACACAATAGCCTATGGCCCACACACATTAAATGCTCAACTAGTGGCCTGACTAAAAACATGTTAGCACACTTCCCCTCAACACCCTATAAGAAAATTACTCTAAATCTTTTCCCTCCAGCATGCAAGATCATGACACTAGAACATCCAAATATGATCCATATGCACCCCAGCGTCTATTTTAGTGCAGTCTGCTCCTAGAATCCAACTAGGACTTGAATCCAAATTGGATTGATTGAATGTTCTTCAATGGTCTTGTGCTGAAAAGTACTTATATGTCTAATTTGAAGTCTATAAATAAAAATTACGACTATTAAAGATGGACCTCCATAACAGAAATTTTGAAAAGGTTGAAAACAAATTTGAATTGCAAAATAGGTGCAAAATTTATAGATGAAATTGTGGCAGAAGCTTATGGACGGGTGATGTGGATGCTGGAGATTTGTTGGTGGTCGAAACAAGGGATGGATGGGTGGGGAAAATTTTTGATGCAAGATAATAGATAATTATTATGAAGAATAGATAATTATTATGAACACAGATAACAGATATGAATGCTGCAAGTGATGAACGACGAAGGAAAACAACTAGATGCAAAAAAAATTTTGAATCAGCAACCAAAACACAAACTAAGGACACAAATTAAACACTACGAATTCTGAAATAAAATTATGCAAAGGCTAAATTCAGTTTCGAAAGTACTATTTTTCACGGCTTTTCTTTGAATAATGGGATGCATACTGAATCAACAATTAGGATAAATTGAACCTGACAAGGTACCTGAAACTTTGATTACCAATTAGGGCATGTTTGACATGGCTCCAGAGTTCAACTCTACCTTGGAGCCTAAAAAATATAGCCAAACACCCCAACTCCCAAAATTCGTGGAGCAGCCCAGCAGCATGGATTTGGTAGAGCCCCAATTCATTTTTCTGGAGCACCCTTTTCTCAACTCCAGAAGTACCCGAAACAAAAAAAAAAGACGTGGAGTTCTAGGGTAATTACCCACCTTTGCCACTGGTTACAAAATCCCATCGAACCATTCTTTTTTCTTCTCCTCCATCTTCGATCTCTTTTCTTCCATCCCTAGCCGCTGCCTCCTGCTTTCTTTCCACGCCGACGCCTGGCCGTCATACCCCTGTCCGCTGTGTCCCAACGCGTTCACACCCCCGGCCGCTGCGACCCGACGCGCTCGCGGCCCCGATGCCCCTGCGCTCTGATGCGCTTGCGCCCCCGGCCGTTGCGCCCCGACGCATGTCGCGCCGACCGCTCCGCCCCCAACGCCCCAGTGCCCTCGATGCCCGTTGCGCCCCTCGGCCTCTGCAACCCCAACGCATCTGTGCCCTTGATGCTAGCTGCACCCTTGACGTGGGTCGCGCCTCCGACTCCCCTGCGCCCTGGACGCCCGCGACGAGCTCGGCCCCGGCCAGCCAGCTTCCACGCGCTAGCTGCGTCAGCTCCATATCACACTGACAAGGTAATTTCTTATTTCAACACAGATGGAGCAGTGTGCGTGATTTGATGCCTGAAATACTTAGTTGTTCTTCTGAGATGGTTTTTAGATGCCTGAGATTGATTGGAATGCTGAGACAACTCGAGTGCTATGCCAATTATTGCCGAACAAGTTGAAAGAGGGAATCGTCCAAACACTTACCTATGCTCAGTTAGTTATGCTGAAATCGAGAAAGGGTTGAAAGATAGAACTGGTATAGTTGGTACAAAGCAACAAATTAAAAACAAATGGGATAAGCTAAAGAAAGATACAAGGCATGGAGAAAATTAATGATGAGGCAAATCAGAACAGGACTGTGCACTATAAAAGGCACCATTGTTATGGATGATAAGAAAGCAAAAGAGGTACATACACAACTGAATTTCTTTAAACAATGTACTGCTTTACTTTTTTTCATACTCATTCTCTTGTATTCAATTTTCAGGATATTTCGGGTTGTGGGAAGTTTAGAAAATTAGGGCTACAAAATGAAGAGGAGCTTCAGAAGTGTTTTGGTGATATCACTAATGTTGGTGCTGATCATTGGTCTCCTCAAATGGCTAATCATCTCCTTGTGTCTTGGTCATCTTCTTGGTTCAAAGCTCCTTCTCCCCCTCGAGTTGGTATGCATCCTACAAAAGTGATCATCCAAGAAACTTTCTCTTATCTCAACAAGAGGAGGTTAGTGATGCATATGAGAATGTATAAATCATATTCTTTGAGCCGCGTAAGTAGATTTAACCTTAGAGCTCGAAAGATCGTGATTCAATGGCATGAAGCTCACAATTGCTATGAAGGAGTCTAGGAATAGTCAACTTATAATGCTTATGAGTAACTCCTAGACTCGTGCTTGACATCAAGACACTAGATGCAATGCATGAAATGCACATGAATGCAAAAACAAGAGTAAAAGATGCATGCTTATGATGAAGAAGGACTAGAAAAAGAAATACCCTCATCACATTTGAATCCCCTCGCATGCTTGTTCACAATGACCCTCATCTCCTAGCCTTGGGCACCCCATGAACATTTTTTCCAAGCTCTCTATGATCATTGCTATCTTGACAGGGTTAAATGATGGTCCTACAAAACAAGAAGAACAACAAAAACAAAGCAAGCACAAGCAAATAAGAATATACAAAGGAAATGCTAAGCTTTGGAGGTTACTTAAGTGAAGTCCGAAAGATCAAGAATGTTGAGCTCTCCTCTTAGTTTGTTGAAATTCTTCTCATCAAAGGGCTTCGTAAATATGTCGGCCAGTTGATCATTTGTTCTTACACTTATAAGCTTGATATCTTTTTTGGCAACATGATCCCTTATAAAGTGATGCTTGACCTCAATATGTTTAGCATGCCCATGATCACCCTTATGAAGTGCCATATTGATTGCACTCTCACTATCACAATAAAGAGGAATTTGATTATATTCCAATACATAGTCCATGAGAGTTTGCTTCATTTAGAGAAGTTGAGCACAACAAGCACCGGCTGACATATATTCCGCTTTGACCATCAAGAGAGCCACGGCATTTTGCTTCTTAGAGCTCCAAGCAACCAATGATCTCCCAAGCAACGGAGGTGCTCTTTCTACTCACTTTGTGATCGGCGAAGTCCGAATCGGAGTAGCCAACAAGATCAAAGCCTCCGTCTTTTGGGTACCAAAGGCTCATAGTAGGAGTATCCTTGAAATACCTAAGAATCCTTTTGACGGCCTTGAGATGAGATTCTTTAGGGTTAGCTTGATAACGAGCACATAATCATACACTAAACATAATATCCAGGCGAGACGCAGTAAGATATAATAGAGAACCAATTAAAGATCGGTAAAGCATTTTATCAACCGATTTACCACTCTCGTCTGGGCCAAGAATACCATTTGTGGCCATTGAAGTCTTGATTGGCTTTGAATCCTCCATCCCAAAGTGCTTGAGGAGATCACTTGTGTACTTCTCTTGGTAGATGAATGTCCCATTCTTTATTTGCTTGACTTGGAATCCTAGGAACAAATGGAGGTTACCTATCATGGACATCTCAAATTTTTTGGCCCTTAGATCACGAAATTCAGCATTATAAGCTTCATTAGTAGAATCAAAGATAATATCATCCACATATATTTGGCAAATAAAGAGATCATCATCAACATGTTTAGTAAAGAGAGTGTTATCAATACTTCCTATCTTGAAGCCCTTGTCGGTGAAGAAATCTTTTAGCCGCTCATACCATGTGCTTGGTGCTTGTTTGAGACCATACAATGCCTTCTTCAACTTGACGTGATCGAAATGCATGGGATCCTCGAAGCTGGGTGGTTGCTCAACATAAACCTGCTCATTAATATAGCCATTAAGAAATGCACTCTTCACATCCATTTGCTATAATTTGAAGTTAAAATGTGAAGCATAAGTGAGCAAGGTTCGAATAGACTCAAGCCAAGCCACAGGGGCAAATGTCTCATCAAAGTCCACCCCTTCAACTTGAGAATAACCCTTAGTTCCTCACGACATTTCCATTTTCATCTTGCTTGTTCTTGAAGACCTACTTGGCACCGATGATGTTCTTGTCCTTTGGTCTCTTCACCAACTCCCACACTTGATTTCGCTCGAAGTTGTTAAGCTCCTCTTGCATACCAACATCCATTTGTGATCCTCCAGCGCTTCATCGATGTTCTTAGGCTCTATCAAAGACACAAAAGAGACACAAGCAATGTTAGCCACATCATCATCATTAGTATCATTAGTATAATTTGGCTTATATTGATTTCTCCTAGTCTTTAACCCTTGAGAGGGACTCCCACTGATCTAAGTCACTTCTGTGAGCTCAAAGAATTGATTTGTGCCTCTTTGGAGCCTCTTGTTGTGGTGCCTGCGGTGGAGAGATGTCTTGAGCATCTTGTATGGCTTGCTCCTTGGAGATGACAGTGTCTTGTAGATGGAGAAGAGAGCTGCAATCTTCTTCAATTCTTGATGTCATTATTGGTCATGGTGGTGTATCACTTGATGTAGGCGATCTTTGATAGCTTGGGGTAGAAGGCACTTGAGGTGGTTCTCTTGGTGCATGAACACTAGATGATTCTTCCACTTGAGATGTTGATGTATTGTTCTCATGTAGAGTCGTAGAGGAGTCTTCGGGAAGTGGAGTTGAAGAGTTATCTTCTCTTGGTAGAACCTCTCCTACGGGCGTCTTTCGCATTGCCTCCTCCATGGGTTCATCATATTCTACATCACAACTATAAGATTCTTTGTTCTCTTGAGAACCATTAGTTTTATCAAATTGCACATCACATGATTCCTCAACAAATCCGGAGGTTGTATTAAAAACACGATAAGCTTTAGAGTTACCGGAATATCCAACGAGAAATCCAATGTTGATCCTCTTCTCAAACTTACCAAGCCTCTTCCTTTTCTTGAAGATATAGCATTTGCATCCAAAGACCCGAAAATAGCTCACATTTGGCTTCTTTCCCACCAATAGCTCATAAGGAGTCTTCTTCAAGAGGTGCTGCAGATAAACACGGTTTGAAGTATAGCATGTCGTGTTAATAGCTTCAGCCCAAAACCTCTCCGGAGTCTCATATTCATCCAACATAGCTCTAGAAAGAGTGATGAGAGTCCTATTCTTCCTCTCAACAACACCATTTTGCTTCGGGGTATAGGTAGCCGCAAACTCATGCTTGATACCAAGATCATCACAATACTCCTCAACGATAGTGTTCTTGAACTCCATCCCATTATCACTTCTAACCTTCTTGATCTTAGCTTCAAATTCATTTTGAGGTCTCTTAGCAAACTACTTAAAATTCGAGATGGCTTGAGCTTTGTCTTCTAGAAAAATGGTCCATGTATACCGAGAGAAGTCATCAACAATCACCATGCAATAGAGATTGCCCCCAAGACTCTTGTAGGTAGTTGGACTAAAGAGATCAATATAGAGAAGTTCTAGAGGTCTTGAGGTTGACATAACGGTCTTGCACAGATGAAGAGTTACAACTTGCTTTCCCGCTTGACATGCACTACACAACTTGTCTTTCTCAAAAGTGACATCTTGAATTCCAAGAATTAAGCCCTTCTTGGTGACTTTCTTCAACTGGCCCATTCCAATATGAGCAAGCCTCCTATGCCACAACCATCCTTTGGAAGACTTAGCAATGAGACAAGTTTGAGGAGCAACTTCACTTGAAGAGAAATCCACAATATAGAGATTGTTGTGCCGAAAGCCATTGAAAGTGAGGCCCAATGATTTGTTGATCAATTCAGCTCCTTTGTCATTCAAGAAACAAGTGAAACCAAGATCACATAATTGAGCAACTGAGAATAGGTTGAAACTCAATGATTCCACTAGCATGACATTAGAGATTTTCAAATCATTAGATATTGCGACCTTGCCCAATCCCTTGACTCTTCCTTTGAAATTGTCTCCAATAGTCACTTTGTCTTTATCATCATCTTCTTTGATGGTGGAGAACATCTTGTGATTGCCGGTCATGTATTGAGTACAACTGTCAAAACCCAATGCTTGCCACCATTCTTGTAATTCACCTTGCTAGAAGCCATGAGACATGAGGTGTTAGTATCTAAAGCATTGCTAGATTCATTAGGACTGACCTCAACAATAAGAGCAACTTCTTGAGGTGAATTTTATTCCTCGAAGCACTTGAGATGATACTTTCATGTGTCAATTTTCTTTTTGCTTGCTTCATCTATAGTGATATCCAACTTCTTATAAGAGTTGATCCAACCTACAAGCTTATCAATGCGAGTATGCAAATCTTTTGAAGTTTCACTAGGTAAGACAATAATGTTATCATACTCATCACATAAAACTTTATAAGAATCTTCTAGCAAGCTACTAGCAATAGCATTATCAACAAGAAGTGAATGAGAGCTAGTAGAGTTTGAGTCTATGCAAACCATGGGCTCAAGGGTGTGATTAGCATGCACTCCAATGATCTTGCTTGAGATAAAAGCGTTTAGATTCTCCTTCTTAGATAAAGCTTCATGAAAGACACAAGAGGTAGAAATTTTGCATGTGAGGAACTTATTGATGGATTCATCATGAGTGATCTTAAGTGCTCCTTCAAAGGAGTTGATCTTATCAACAAGATTACGCAATCTTAGCATGGTAGCACCTATAGATTCACTATCAAGAGTTCCAAAGGGAGTGTAGGCATCTATGAGCTCAAGATAAATAAGATTATCATTCATAATAGCATCTAAAGAGTTGCTAGATGAAGAGTTTCAAGAGTTATTCATGTTAGCACTCAAATTCTGCGGTTTTGTGGCACATAGGTAGCTTAGCAAGCGATTCTTCCATGAGCCACTACCAGACCCCGATGAAAAGAACTTGTCTCCATCACTCTCGAAAAATTCTCAAAGGCGGTTAAGCCCTAATTTGAGCACTTTGCTCCGATACCACTTGTAAGGATCAAGTGACCGAGAAGGGGGGTTGAATCGGGCACTTACACTACTAGATCCAATTCTTTCTCTTCCTAGTTTCTAGCAAAACTAGCATACAACTTCTAGCAAATAAGGTCTAGAGAAGAGTAAAACAAGCTAGAAGACAACCCATAAAGCTTGTACGCAATCCAGCACGAGAGCCACCAAGAGAAGCAACTAAACAACCTATCACACTACTTGCAAGAATGTAAATGCAATAAATAAAGAGAGAGGTGATAGAGATGCTCAGCGATTTTTCTCGAGGTCTCAAAAGGATGGCACCTTCCTCAAATCCTCGTTGAACCACTCTTGTCGAAGTCTTGGTTCCTCCCGTCGTTTCTGAAAGGATGCTCACAAGGGTACGCTTCACTCTCGGAGTGACGACACCAGCGGCCTGGCTGTTGCACACAATACCCAAGCGCTAGAGCAAGCCTCCAAGACTCGGGCGCTCCCTCTTGGTGTCTCTTTCAAGCGGGGGACCCGAAACCGCGTATAAACTTGATGTCGACTTTCACAATCTCCTCGAAATCTCGGACAACGACGCCTAACTGGTCTAGGCTGCCATAGACCAAAAGTAACAAGCCAAAGACACTCCTCTCAGCCTCATGTTCTCTAGGAATGCGTGGATGCTCTTTGCTAATTTTTACAAGCACTCAAGATCTCACAAGATGCTCTCTTGCACTCCCTTGATGAACTTTGGCTCAAAACAAATGCTCTCCAACTGTTCTGACCGCAAGCAAGCACCATAATAGCTTCTCCAACGGTTTAAATAGGCCCCAAGCCCTGAAACAACCGTTAAGAGCCGTTGTCAAAAAGTTGTCTGTCTTTTACAGTCACTGGACTGTCCTGTGACTGGGACCACCAGACTATCCGGTGACTCCTGGTCTCCTTCTAGCAGAAAACATCCTCCCTGAAATCCACTCCATGTGACATCGGACTGTCCGATTCATACCATCATCGAACTGTCTAGTGAACTTTTCTTTTGAAATTTCAGAGACACCTCTTCTGGACACCTCCTTCGAGGCTCACCGGACTGTCCGGTCACTGATCGACGAACTATCCGGTGACTTTTTCCTGATGACTCCAGAGAGCCTCTTTGGACTTCGAGCTCCTGCACTCACCAGACTGTCCAGTACTCTTGACGGACTGTCCGGTGACTTCTGCTTCATTGCCTCTAGAAAATATCTTCTGTGGACTTTTGGCTGCGACCCTTATCGGACTGTTCTGTGACATCGACGAACTGTCCGGTGACCTCTCCAGCAGCTGAACCTTGACTGCTTCAAGATCTTCAAGCCTCCGACTGCAAACCTCAACATCTACAAGCATCCGCTAATCACTCAAGTGCGTCGGAGAACCTAGAGGACACTTCCTAATTCCTATAAAACTGAGACGAGTAACCCGACCCCTCTTAAAAGTACCGATGTTTCCTATAGACACGAGGCCTAAAAGCTAAGCCACACGTGGCTCCAAAACATCCTTAGCCTTAGACCAGCAACCTCCTTGGAAACACTCCAGGGACACGAACATCCTTGCAGCAACCAACTCGTAGAAGTGTAGAATAGTATTGGTAAACCTGCATCCAACGAGTTAGTTCATGGTTCTCATTCAATTATCAGAATCATTCATACCTTTGAGGGGCTTCAATGGTCGTGAAGCTAACAATCTCCCTCTTTTTGGTGATTGATGACAACCATGAAGCAAATGATCGAGATGATACAAAAGATAAGAATGAAAGTACGAGACAACCTTAAAGGAAAAGGATAAGCGCAAGTTGTCTTACCATCTCTTACTAAGAAGTCCACAAATTTCACGAGGTTTCATACCTTAGCTTCGGAGCTCCCCCTCGATAAGTGCATTGCTTACTCTCTTCATAGTCTTTGATTTGATTGGTTTTCTTGAGTGTGACTTCATTCATCTTCAAATCTTCGATTCCCTCTACTCGTCTCCTGTAAATATAGAATAACCACAAGACGAGTAGAGAGCAAAGAGTAGTAATCAATTGATTTAGAGAAATAGGAAAGATTACTCCTTTTTGGTCCTTGACAGCTTCAACTAGTCACTTTTCTCTCCCCAATCTTCAAGTCCTCATTTACTTTGTTGATCATTATCTTCTCCTTGAAGCATATTCGACCATCTTCACATCTCGCATCATCTTCATTTGATTTCTTGATCCTCGATCATCTTCACTTCTGTTTCTCTCCCCCTTTGTCATCTATCATCCAAAAAGGAAGGTCACAAAGGAGAATACAATAAGCTAATTAATCAAGATGAGATATGAAACAATATTACCAGATCTTTATGGTTCTTTTCTTCGACTCTTTCCTTGCTTATCATCTCCTTGTGTCTTTATCACCTTCTTGGTTCAAAGCTCTTTCTCCCCCTCGAGTTGGTATGCATCCTACAAAAGTGATAATCCAAGAAACTACCTCTTCTCTCAACAAGAGGGGCTCACTGACTGACGGACTGTCCGGTGACTTCTTCCTGATGACTCCAGAGCCTCTCTCTGGACTTCGAACTCCTGCAGTCACCGGACTCTCCGGTGACTCCCGTCGGACTGTCCAGTGACTTCTGCTTCATTGCCTCCAAAAAACATCTTCTCTTGACTCCTGGCTGCGACCCTCACCGGACTGTCCGATGACATCGACGGACTGTCCGGTGACCTCTCCAGCTGCGGAACCTTGACTGCTTCAAGATCTTCAAGCCTCCGGCTGCAAACCTCAACAACTACAAGCATCCGCTGATCACTCAAGTGCGTCAGAGAACCTAGAGCATCCACACTCTCTAATTCCTATAAAACTGAAACGAGTGACCCGACCCTTCTTAATAGTACCGGTGTTTTCAATAGACACAAAGCCTAAAAGCTAAGCCACACGTGGCTCTAAAACATCCTTGTCCTTGGACCAGCAACCTCCTTAGAAACACTCTGTGGACACGAACATCCTTGCAGCAACCAACTCGTAGAAGTGTAAAGTAGTGTTGATAAACCTGCATCTAACAAGTTAATTTATGGTTCTCATTCAATCACCAAAATCATCCATACCTTTGAGTGGCTTCAATGGTCATGAAGCTAACATCATTTCCTTTTGCAGATCTGCCACCACAGATCCCACACCACCGTAGTGTTGAGATAATATTCTGTTTTGCTTTTTTGTTATTTCTAACCATGGCAAGAAAGGACAAGTCTGGAAGTGATAAGGGTGAACCTTCTGATACTGCCACCTCCCCGAACGGCTTCGCTGAATGTGTCAGTCAAAATCAACTTACTGATACTCTTGTTAAGTTCGATCATAGGATGACCAAGCAATTCGATGCAATGGAGATGCTCTTCCGAACAACTAACCAGGAATTCCAGCGTCTCTCAACTCGTATGACAATTCCTGAGAGACGTCGACCACCACAGAGAGAGGAAGGGGAAGTTAATGACGGAACTACTCTGAGGGTTACGTAAGACATTGACAACGATAGAGAACAACATATCAGATTTCGCGATCGTCAATGCCGTAGCCGCCAAGGTATGGGAGTATGAAAATAATGTTCCTTACGAACCTTTCACTAAGATTAAGTTTACTGTCCCACACTTATCTGGTAATTATGATGCTGAAGTGTATCTTGATCAAGAGATGATTTTAGAGCAAAAATGTACCTTTCACTTAGTCCCTAAAAACCAAAGAGTTAGACAAGCTACTAGTGAATTTTGAGATTTTGCTTTACTCTGGTGGATTGATCTTTGCAAAGCGTAATTGCAAATTGATAATTGGGATAGATTGAAAGATGCTATGCGTAACTGTTTTGTTTCTCGTTCCTATCAAAGAGATTTGCGTAAAAATTGTAATGCTTAAAACAACATGATAAATCTGTTTAAGAATACTTTGCTGAGATGCAAAAGGGTATGATGCGTTGTGAGATAAAAGAGGACATTAAGGATACTATCTGTTATTTTTATGGTGGGTTGCGTCGTGAATTTTAGAACATTATTGATTATAAAGATTATGATACTGTTGAGCAGTTGTTCGACTTTGTTGTGCTAGCAAAAAATGAATTGCAGGGACAAAAAGTCCAAAATATCAGCCGCACATACACTCCACAGTCGACGTTTCCTTCTTCGTCCACACTTACGTCACCACCATCGAGCAAGAGGCCTTCCACCACCTCCAACACTGCAATAGCACCAAAACCAGCCTCTTCGAGGCAACCTTCGGACTCGAGTAAGCTTTCTTGGTAGGTAACCAACAAGAGTACATCCTCCAGTACCTCGACAAGACACTCCTCAAACATTAAGTGCCATAGAAGCCATGGCATGGAGGATACATAAACAGTTTGAATACATATGCACTTCGGATGTTGAGGATGAAGAATCTGATGATAAGATTTCTGATGATGATGGTCAATTATTTGGTGGTGATGATACTTCGACCTACAGGACCATCATTATCTAACGAGCGCTCTCCGCAGAGGTACAACTTGATAAGATTCAACACTATAATTTGTTTCTGATTTACTTTGTGATCAAGAACCGGCATGCACGCGTGATCATTGATGGCGGGAGCTGCAACAACTTAGTGAGTATTAATTTGATCACTTAGCTTGACTTGTCCACATGGCCACACCCACATCCGTACAATATCCAGTGGTTAAACGACTCCTGTAAGGCAAAGGTAATGAAAACTTGTTGAATCCCTTTCTCCATTGACACCTATGTTGATTCTCCATTGGCACCCATGTTGATTCTATTGATTGTGATGTTATACTTATGCAAACTTATTCATTGTTATTGGGCCATCCATAGGAACAAAATAATGATGCTATCCACTATGGTAAAAGTAATAAATATACCTTCCACTACAAGAGAAGTACCCCTTTAGCAACATGTATATGTGCTTAAAAAAGTCTTAATAAATTTTATTAGGGTCTATACCAACAGATATTGTATCTATTGCAGCAAGTGGAGTTGCAAAGGCTTACTGAGACACATTCATATGCGTTGGTAAATGCTACAAATAGGTGTTGCTGGATAGCAACATATGTCACCAACGCATATATGCGTTGCTATATTCTGCTTTCATGATATGATATATTTTCTATAAAAAAATTTCTTTATTCAATCAAGATAACTAAATACTTGTGAACAACAAAGATGTCCATCTTGAGATTCATCAAGCAGAAGAAATAAAAACAATAAAGAACTCAAAACTTTATATTTTCATTTAGCTTCTGATACATTACAAGAAACATGTCATATACATATTCCATGCATAAACTGGACAAACACATTTAACAATGATTCTAGAACATCCAACAATCTATAAAATATATATTCAAGTTACTACTGCTATCCAAGTCGATGTTTCTATCTTGCCTCAAGAGTTGATGCATAAGAAATATTCAAAGGACCTGCAATAAAAGTACTTACATTGTAAGTACACTAAGCTAAGAAGATAACAATTGCATTAAGTATTTAGTTATAAAGATAAAAATATATTTTGAATTACAGAACATTAAAATGGTACCCGTGTTATTATCCTGTTATTGATCCGTCATATAGAAGGTAAAACATGGTTTACATAACATGTTTGAACTGGATCAGGCATAGTAGTTACTCAATAGATTAGAATGGTTAATTTGGGTTTACAGTACACTTCTTAAATAACCTAGCAAAATAAGATCCTAAACCTCAACGACAACACTGCAGAGAATAAATAGATATGAATTTTCACAACTAAAATGTAAGAAATCCCCATTCTTCCAAGCTGGTTTCAGTGCCTGGGTCTAATAAAAACTAGCAGACCTGATTACAGTCAGCTTAAGCGATTAAATACATTACAATATAATATGCAATAGATAGAATCAGTTGGATCTAGCTGCACACCTCAGTGATTAAGTAGAAATTTCTATGAAATTTGATACATTCCTGCAACAATAAAAGCAAGGCGCATTAGGACTGCTTGTCCTTAAATGATAAATACAAAGATCAAATCAATCAAGTTGCAAAATTCAAGAAATCTAACCACAAACTCTCCGTGCTGTTCTTGAATGCCAGTCCTGTTAAGCAAACCATCATATAAATGATAAGATTGTGGTGTGCTTGATTTTTATGATATGCTTTGGTACAGATGGAAAGAGGAAATAAGTAGTTAAAAAAATTGGTGAGGCTTACTGTAATCGATGGCGCAGAGTATTGGTCTCCAGAAAAAAGTCAAGGGGAGACCTTGTCCTCGGAATCAATGAAATACTTGCGTCAGTGCTCCATGCGGCACGGTGGCTGGTCAGAGTCCTGGAAATTGTTGCTGAAGTGCCAAAACAATCCTGGACTGCTGCGATCTTCACCATGTGCCACCCACCTGCGAACTTCACCATGCGAGGCCCGTGCATCCAGTGTGTCCTACAGAGGGCCTGCTCTGCTATGAGAATGAGAGATTCGGTTAGTACCTGGCAAGCGGTGGCGAAGCCAAGGGTTTGATTGACGACAGGGGAACCTGCCTAGATCTCCTCGTGGCTACCGCCACACGCCTGGATCTGGCTGTTGCCCTTGCCTCCAGCATGGATCTCACCCTGGAAGCTGCCTCCCACCTATGCTTCTGTGCCGTTTCCTTGGCTCTCACCATGGGCACCACGTCCTCTCTGGATCTCGCCGTGGCCGCTACCACCGATCCAGGTGGGGAGGGAACGCTAGAGGGGGAAACAAGGTGGTTAGGGTGCTAGCGGCAAGAATAGGAAGTAGGGAGTGGCGCCTTGAGAGTTCTACGTCCAGGAGGGGGGTGGTAGGGGTGGCCGATCGAGGATTCGAGGATCGCGGAGAAGATTACCAGCCTTCAACACATGTGCAGTGCGTGGCATGTGTTGCTAGAGATGGATTGGTGCTGTAGTGTTCGTGCATAATACAAAGAAAATTACTTTACTATCTTTGACCTCTGCTGAAATTATGAATTGCTAATAAGAAGAAAAAACATTCTCCAACACCTGAAAATCAGCAAGCAATAAAATTGAAAAGTCCTATAATGTTTGCAACAAAATCTGATCTACCTAAAATTTATGATGAAAATGCTTCATGTTATGCTATGAAATGATGCATTGTTTTCACTTGAGGATCTGCTTTTTCTTTTTCTGCTCCTGTTGCTAACCTTTTGTAAGAGTATCATAACATTTTCCACACGAAATACCTCTAGTACTGTCACTCATTCGAGGATTGAGCACCAGATTGATTTGATTCCTGGATCAAGCTTGCCAAACCACATCGTCTACAGAACGAACCCCGAGGAGATTAAAAAATTTTAATGACAAGTCCAAGACCTTTTGAACCGCATGTATGTACAATGAGAGCCTTCGTCCTTTCCAGTCTTTTGGTTGCAAAGAAAGATGGTTCTTGGCAAATATGTATTAGTTGTAGAGCCATTAATAATTTCACCATTAGATATTATCATCCTATTCCTAGTTAGACAACATGCTTGATGAATTATGTGGTTTTATAGTCTTCTCTAAAATTGACTTGAGAAGTGGATACCACCACATAAGAATGAAAATAGAGGATGAATGGAAAACTGCTTTTATGACTAAGTTCGGATTGTATGACCAGTTAGTAATGCCTTTTGGATGGGCTAATGCACCTAGTACTTTTATGTGTTTGATGAACAAGGTATTACGTTTTTTCATTGAAAAATTTGTGGTGGTTTACACTACTGGAATCGACATGTTCCCCTAGGGTCAAAAACCCTAGGGAATGAAGGAAAAATGGTAGGGAAAAAGTTTCCCTACGAACATTCCTAGGGAAAGTTTCCTGGGGAAAATATCAACGGGAAATCAATCGTTCCCTATGAATGCACAGTAAAATTCCTAGGGAGCTCTTCTTTCCCTAGGAAATCCATTCCTAGGGAAATTTGTGGACCCGGTTAAAAGATTGAATAGACCGGGCATGTAGCCCACTGCTCGTCACGCGGTCTGTCGCTGGCTGTCCATCGACGCAGTTCGTGCTGTGGTCCGCCGCTACCCCGACGCCAGTCCCCGCGCCGCACACCACAGTTGGCCACTGCTGTCGCAGGCCACCCTGGCCGCTGTCGTCGCTCCTCCACTTTGGGCTGCTGCCGTTGCTCCTCCGCTGTGGGCCGCTAACGTCCAGTCGCTCCTGCCGATACCATCCGCCGCGAAGAGGCCCAGCCGCCGCTTACTGCTACCGCCCACGCTAGAGCCGCCCAGCCCCCTAGCTTCACTCCGCCAGCGCTGCCGCCGCATTG
>BCLF01000021.1:2717908-2826651 GCA_001602275.1 Zoysia japonica | reverse complement strand
ATGCGCGCCCGTTCAGCGACGCGCCATGGGATCCAGGCCTGACCTCTGTGCCGCGTCGCTCCACCTCGTCCTCACCTGACTTCGTGTTTGGAAGCCCGTCATCAGTCGTCCGTCCTCGACGCGCCTCATCGCCCGGCTCTGCGTCGCGCGCGGCATCGCGCCCCCTGCACTGCTCGTCGACCGCGATCCGCCCCGCGTCGCCCATGTGTGGCTCATCGTTCGTTGAGCCCCGCACCATCCACCTCCTTGACGCCGTCCTCGACCTCGCTGTCCTACTCGCCGTCGATCGCGTCTGCGTCGCCCGTCTCCGACCAAGCGTGGCAGGTCGTCGACGCCTCGTCGTTCCTGCATCTCGCCACTTCGTCCGTGCTCATCCCCACCCCTTTGCGCGTCGTCCTCGTCCAGCCGTCTTCATCCGACCGTGAGGCCTCATGTGCGCGCAGACCCCGTCGAGCCCCGTCGTCCTCTGCCTCATCTTTCTGACCCGCGCCGCCTGATCTCGCCTCGTGCTGCGCCCATGTTGTCACGTCCCCGTGCCGCCTTCCCGTCCGATCCAGTAGCCGTCTCCGCCTATCGATCCCCGTTCGCGAGCCATCGGCCCTGTCGTCAACCTGCCTCGTCCGAGCCAACCCCGACCTGCTCGCCGTCCACGCCGACGCTGTTCTGCCCCTACGCATCGTCGTCTCAAGTAGCGTCGTCCCCGTTCAGCTTCGTCAGCTCTGTCCTCGTTCGAGTTTTGGTCGATCGCGCCCATCCTCATCCTGAGCGGCGTCATTTGTCCTCACGTGTGTCTCATTGGAGCCGCCCTTGTTGTCTTCAGTGTCGTCGTCTTCGAGCTTGAGGCCACTTTTGCCACGTCGTCTGTTCATGCAGTCTGCTCATCCGTCTCTAGGTTGCAGAGTTCGCCGCACCGTTCGGCCCTTTCAGCTGCTTCGCAGATCGAGTGCCAGGAGCGTTGTCTGGTGAGCTGGTTGTTCCCACCTCTTTTCCTTCATTTGGAACCCTGTGCTGAGCAGCGGCTTCGGGTGCAAGTTGGAGTGCTGTGCTGGTGGTTCATCACGTCGTCCAGGTCTTCGTCCTGCTGTTTGAGTTCATCATCTTCATTTTGGTTCGGCCACCTTCGGTGAGCTTCTTTCGTTCCTATCATTTCCTTGAATGTCATTTCTATCATTTGAGCCTTGAACTCTATGTGTGCCAGGAGGACCAAATCGTCGGAGCATGAACACGTCTTGGTTGCCAAGCCGCCACACAACCGATGGTTGTCACCAGAGGCAGTAGATGCAATCATCGAGGTGGAGCTGCCACCATTGCCGTTGTCACCATCGTTGTCATTTCCTTAGTGAGACCGTGTTCTCTGTCTTCATTTCCGCGTCCTATTGGTCTGCTGTGTTGGGAATAAGTCATGGTTGGTGCTTGTTTTCAGATCGGTGGATCATCGCCATCCTCGTGTCCGGGCACCCAGGATCTGAACTACGTCGTCTTCACCATCGGCATGTGTCCCCGCACCTTCTCTTCGGCTCTTGCTCAAGTCTCGGTGAGCATCTCTATTTCTCTGTTCAGTCCCGCGCCGACCGTCTTGTTGGAGAGTTTCCCATGCCATCGACACCGTCGGCTCTTTGTTGAACCAAGCCATGGTGAGCTCCGTTCCCTTGTCCTTACACCTTTTCGGTCGCTTAGCAAAGTTCGCAACTCGTGGCTACGAGTTGGTGCTGAAGTCTAAATTTACCGTTGTGTGCAGAGATTGTTCCACCTTCAGGCCAAGGTCATGCGGAGTCATTGTGACCGAGCCCAAGTTTGGGATCGTTCAGTCATCCCGAGTTCCTGTGTCGTCTCCACCTTTGGTCGTCATCCTTGCCGTCTTGAACCTTGGCTCAAGTTTTGGTGAGCACTTCTATCCTTTTGTTTCCTTTCCCGTTGGTTAGGCCGATCCGTAGCTCATCTAATGTCTAGTCAGGGCAAAGACACGTTGACTCGACTGTGTCCAAGCACCATATTGTCTCTTGTAGACCGATCTATAGAGCTGTGGAATCTGATTCAGTTTTGGGGCAGGGACACGCCAGTTCGGCTGTGTCCAGACCCCAAATCGTGTTCTACTAGCCGATCTTTGTTTTGCTATGATCGGGCCAGTTTTGGGTCTGGATTCACGAGTTCGATTGTGTCTCGACCCCAGTTCTGTCGTTGTCGGTGATCTATGGGTGTTCGGTTGGTGCTGTAGCAATCAACCTAGTTTTAGGTCGTAGTCACACAGGTTCGTCCCTTTTAAAGCTCTGTTTTGTGGGCTGTCGGGCAAACTATGACTGTGCTGCAGATCTCGTAGTCAGCACCATGTCCAAGCCCTTGGACATGCGCCCACGATCCGGCTGTGACCCAGCTCTGGGTCACACGGCCGTGATCCTTCCGCCCCAGTTCATTCTCTAGTCGTGTAGCTGGTGACCATCTCCCTAAGTCACGCTCAGTCGATCAACGAGTGATCGGTTCCCAGGATACCTCGTTGTGATCGTGTCCTAACCTCTGATCACTCACGGTTGAGTCAATTGGTGATCCGGCCTCGAGACATGTGGTTGTGATTGTGTCTCATCCCTAGATCCTTCCTGTTTGGGACAACATGTAACCGGAGCCTTGGACACGTGCTGTCTACCATGTTCAGACCTCGAATCTCACGTGTTCGGCCCAGTCCGTGTCTTTTCCCCAGGACACAATTGGGAGACCGTGTCCTAGATCTAATTCTTCTCAGATCTGTGTATCCATTCGTAGTCTTTTCTAGTGGTTGTTTTCTCGTCCTTTTCAGTTTCTTACCCGTTTTTCATGTCATTTGTCCAGCTGGAGTTGTTGCCGAGTTCTTGAAGACTGTTCTGCATGAGGACCTAAATCCCGGATGGGATCTCGACTCATAAGGCAAGCCGCGCTCCTTGACCAAACTTTGATCCTAGTTTTTAAACTACATGTTTTGTTTGAAACCACAATTTGCAAGCCAACTGTTTTAAAATATGCTAGTAACATTCCCAAGCCGTGCCTATTTATCGTTCCACATATTATGAGCCCTAGGACTGCTTTAGTACTATTACTTTACTTTTATGCTCACTTCGTTGCATTTATTTACTATTCTTCACACCTTGTCACTATAAAAATAGAATTTGTGTTAAATGCTTTCGAACTGTGATTCAAATGTGTGAGTTTTGCAAATAACTCTTTACAAACTATTTAGCTGGGGTAGGCAGGAGTATGAGATGCTGAGGGACTCTTGGGAAGTCCCTATGAGCTTACCTGTTGCGGGTACATGGGAGGTTTCGGGCTTGGATCTTCTAAGAGGTTTGTTGGTTGGTTGCGTTGAGGATGGAGGGTGCCTGCCCCGGCATATGAGGACGGGGTCGTTGTGTTCCATGTCTCCAGTGCTTTTCCATGCACACCACGTTACCCTGCGTGGGCAGAGGCTTAATCTTGAAGCTTGCTGAGACTGGTTGTTTACCCGTGAGTTGGCGGTGATGTGTTAGTGTGGTGTAGAGTTATGACTCCCCACATGAGATCGAGATACCCCATCTAATTAGTGGTAGGCTCCTCACAGCTCTAGGACCCGGCAACGTCGGCGACTGGGATCCCTATCCTGGAGGACGGGTAACGCTAGTTAAAGCTTGTGGATGAGTTTTGTGTGTCTGTTGGGAGCACGATGGTGGTTCCCGACAGCACTTCTCGTGTGTCCAGGTGCATACACTCTGTAGAGTTAAAGTCAATGCGCATTGCCACACCCCGTGTAGGGACACCTCCTGAGAGCTTCCACGATGATTAGTGTTGTTTTCTTCCCTCTACCTTCTGTTTTAAAATGTTTTGAACTCCGGCCTTTGAGCAGTGGCCGGGTGTGGAGATCCCTGCGGGGCAAGATAATAAAATTGGATTGTTTAAAAATAAAACTTCTTGCATCTTTAAAATAAAATATTTTGAACTTGCATTTATCACTTGAGCCAGCTTTCATCCTTGCAACTATCCTTTGCATGCATACATTCTTGCTAGGTAGCGCGCCGTTTGCTAAGTATTCACGTACTCACGGTTTTTCACGCCCTTCATTTTCAGAGGTCAGCTAGAAGTTCGTTCTCGTCTGCTTTTCAGCTGTGGTTTGAAGTTCACTCCTGCACTCGAGTTGCCTGTGAAGGAAGAGGTTCATCTTGGTGCTTGCTCTGCTTGTTCCCACTGCTTTTCCAGTTCCTGGTTTCTCGGTAGTTTTGTTCCGCCTTCAGATGTTCAATAAGTTTTATGGATGATCCCATAGAATTAAATTATCTTATCCTTGTTTACTCATTCTATTATGATTTCATGATTTCTCACTTGTGATAAAAGTGCTTGCCAAACTCCTGGGATTGGCGAAAGCACGTAAGATCGAGTCTTACCGAAAGGTGAGAAAACCCAGTCGTTACACATATCACCGATCAAATAAAGTAAATAAGCACAATGGTGATATCGACAGACTAATGCCACAATTCATATTATGCAAATTGTGACACTAGCGACAGGAGACTCAATGCCATATCAAAATATGCAATAAATAACCTCAATCTGGCACTAAGAACGGGAATTTGTCAACTAATCACGTCAATTGGCAATAAAAGGTGAGACATTTATGCAATTATACCAATTTTCACAATTAATTAACAAACAAGACAAGCGGGGCAATTCTGATGAAACGAAAGTGATAGAACTCCATACCCCAAAGAACAGAGCCGAAATCCACCAAAGAAATCGTCGAAGAGACGATCGATCACCTCAAAAGCTAAAACCCTAGGAGGGTTTTCGTGGAACGCAGGGTGATGGCTAGAAAACCACACGGCGAAATAAAATTAGCAAGGGTGGCGCGCACTAGCGTGGGAGAAGCAAGGCAGGCAGTAGGCAGCGGCGCGACGCGGCGGCAGTGCTAGGGCACAGCAAGGGCATCGTGCGAGAGGCAGGTGCGCGGCAAGGCAGAGCGGTACGTGAGGCAAGGTGGCTTTGGTGCAGGAGCACGGCGACGGCTCGAGGTGGGGCAGGTGCGAGCGACGCTCGACGGCAAAAGGAGGCGCACGACGGCGGCGATGAGCACGGCGGCGACGGTGCCGAACACAACGGCGGTAGCGATCGGTGGTTGAGACAGGCGGATGCGGTTTGGAACGAGAAAGGAAGAACCCACGTGCGTTTAGTTAAGAGTAAATCAACAGCCGAGATCAAAAGGAGTTAAAACGGATCGCCGAGATTCACCGATCGAAGTGATCACCGAACTGTCCGGTCCTCAAGGTTTGTCCGATGATTATAAAAGTTCGGATTCTCCAGTGTCTAGAGAATTTCGACTTCCAAAGAAGCAACCGCTTCATCTTCCAATCACCGGACTGTCCGGTGAACCCGACGGAATATCAAGTGACTGTCTGAATCTGCAGATCACTTGGTTCAAAGAAACAATCACCGGACTGTCCAATGAAGGTGCCGGACTGTTCGGTGACCTTAAGGAATTGCATAACCAAAGAATTTTTCTAGACTTAAATGTCCTCACCAAAGAACCAAATAAACACCACACTTGTCTAGAAAGGTAACTTTCAAACACACCTTTGCAAATAGATAACTCCCGAATAATTTAGCGTTTTTGCAAATCGCAATTAAGATCCAGCGATAAAAACCAAAGCGAGAAGGAGGCTCCAAAAATGAAATGTGTGAGCCCTTGTTTACGATCCACGTAAATAGATGTTAGAGACTGTTAAGCACAGGGTTCAATGGGCATAAAGCTCAACAATTGCTTTGGTTACTCTTTGTAGAGTATGTGAATCTATATGGACAATGTAGTCACTTTCTCCATACAGCAACACGCCTCCTCCGTGGTTCCTATATGCATTACATGCAAACAAGCTAGCTAATACAAGAGAATTTAAAGCATGTCATGTAGATACAAGCAAATTAATGACATTGCATAAAGAAACCTATCCGGTGCCAAGTTTGACCCATCTCAATCTTATTCACCATATACCCGCCGCTTTGCCTTGAGAGAGCCAAAACACCTTCTCAAGCTCTTCTCCCATGCATATAGATATCTCAAGGTGATTAGGCACTGATCTAATTTATTGTTTTTTTTATCTTTTTACACATGATGCATGATAATGCAAACATCTAGTCCACTGAGGAGTCCTAACTACTATGCAAGACAAAAAAAGAAACCTACTCTACTATGTACAAGAATAAACCTCCTTGAAGAGTAGATTGGCGTTGTAGCTCGATCAACATGTGGTGAACTTCAAGAATCTTCAATTCGCTTCACGTTCCACCACTTAGACCCCTTCACTTCTTCTTGGGAACTAAAGAGAGTTTAGGCTTCCTCTCTCGATCTACGATCACCTTGAGGACCCATATCTTCTTGATTGTCCTTTTGTCATTTAGCGATTCGAGCGGTTTGGCCTTCACTTTTTCATCTTTATCCCTGAAAAGCTTGTAGTGCACATCCTCATGGAAAAGTTTAGCATTAGGCATAATCTTAGGCACGCTCACCTTGGTACAATCTTTGGAGCGGTGACCATCAAGGCAACACTTCTCACAATAGTAGTCATCTGCCATGAGCGGGACTATCCAATCAGGGATCTCATCTTCGTTGCCAATGATGTTGATAGAGGAATGTTATGATCCTAAACACTTATGATTGTAGTTGTTGATGAGGTTTTTGCTTATGATTTCCTTTTGAATTTGCCTTCCTCTAGTAAGCCGCTCGAATGCATCCATAACGGCCTCTCTCGCCTCCTTGAGCTTCGTGTATTTCATCAAAATAGATGGCTCAAGAGTAGTACTCTCCTTGGAGAGGTTTAGAGCAAGCTTCATTTAAATGCTTAGTAGACTTAAAGAGAATCAAGATCAAGAGCTTCATAGATGCGCGCCAATGCCTCATGCTTCTCATTTAGCTCTACGTGCTTCTCTTTGGGAGCCTCATAAAACTCATGTAGAACACCATGAGAGTGCTTAAGAGCATTGAGCTTACCATCAAGCTCTCAAACTCGAAATACCACTATCTCATGCTCCTTGGTCACCACCTCGATTTTCTTGGTCTTCATGATGATTGTCTTGTTGGCCTTCTCAAGGAGGAGGACTAGATCATTTTAGTTTTGTCCATCATCTTTATCATCATAGTCCTTGTCTTCTTCGTCAAGATCATCATCTTCATCCACATAGCCCTCCCAACTTTGAGCCATCAAGAAAAGTGGAGGTGGTGGTACCTCATTGGTGGAGCTTCACCTCGACTCCAGAGAGCACCTCTCTCAGGACTGGTTACTCCAGGAATCACCAGACTATCCTGTGACCTCACCGTACTATCCGATGACCTCATTTTCAACTGGACTTGAGCTTCAGTCTTCGACTTCGTTTCCTTTGCCTTCTTCAGTGTTTTCTGAAGTATCTAAGGAGCATTCACACCCTCTAACACTTGTATGACAGGAGATGAATGACTTGACCCCCTTAATAGTACTGATGTTCCTATGGACTCTCTAAATAGTCTTTAGCCTTTATCCTCCAATGCCTGGAACTACTCTTCTTGGGATCATCCTTTGTCATCCTTCGAGAAAACCCACAATGTTGTAGAGCTTAGCTGGGTGGAACCTACAATCACAACCATTAACTATGGTATTTATTCAATCACCAAAATCAATTCATACCTTTTAAGAGGTCATGAAGCTTACAATCTCCCCCTTTTTGATGACAGATGACAACTATAGTACTCACAACCAAATTTCAAACGAGATGATATAAGATAAACAAGAAAACGCATCTCGAAAGAACACTTATCCCCTTACCTTGATGACTTTTCAAAAAAAATTGCAAGAGTTCCCCTCCTTTGTCATAGTTTAGAAGTGCTCGCTCTCCCCCTGTTTGGTAGCTCTCTCTCCCTTTGTCATCTAATCACACAAAAAGATGACATCGAGGAAGCATATAGAGGGAGAATGCTGTAGAGACAAAGGTTAGTGCATGATAGTATAGAACGAGAGCGCAAAGCACTGCGGAACCTGCAAAGACAATCACAGCACAAGGAATCATACACAATAGAAGCCACAGGGTTAGTCCAGAACCAAGTGCATTTCAATGAGCTAAAAGATTAAATGAAACACAAGCTCATAAAAATGTCACAGAAGAGCCAAGAAATCCGCCAAATAAAATCCAGAGCCTTATCTACCCATCTACGGCCTATCCCAAGACAGCTAGCCCTCAAGCGATACAACCACATGGTACACTCCCGACACTCTAGACCTATAGAAGATTTAATCCTTTGCATGCGCGGCTGGAGAGTCGGATGCACGCATATATTCATAATGTTATCAAGCGATCATTTGGACTTTGGAAGATGAAATGGCAAATCCTTTGTAAGATGCCAAAATATTTAATGCTAATACGAAAGAAGATCGTTGCTGCTGTAAGGATCAAGGACATCAAAACGGGGGGTTGAATCAGTGGACTTATAGGTTTAATTTTACTATGAACTTAAACTTTGAGACTCAATCACAATAGAAGCAAACATATGCAATTCTAGTAGGCCAAGACCCCTAACAATGTTAGTGAAAAGATAAGAACAACAAGCAAGCACTAGCACGATAGCCACCAAGAGAAATCAAAGAACAACCTATCACTCTACTCAAATGGTAAGTAAATGTGAAAAGTAAAGAGAGAGATAGAAAGTGCTAAGTGATTTTTCCTGAGGACTCGGAAGATTGGCGCTTTCCTCTAATCCTCGTTGAACCACTTCCATCGGAGTCTTGGTTCCTCCCGTCGTTCCCAGAACGATACCCATAAGGATACGCTTCACTCTCGGAGTGAAGTCACAGGCGACTCGCTGTCGCACACAATACCCAAGCGCTAGAGCAAGCCTCCAAGGCTCAGGCGCTCTCTCTTGGTGTCCCTTTCGAGCAGGAGACCCCGAATCGCATACAAACTTTGTGTCGTCTTTCACAATCTTCTCGGAAGCTCGAACACCGACTCCTAGCCGGTTTAGACTACCCAAACCAAGAGTAATAGGCAAATATCACTCCTCTCAAGTCCCACAAGCTCTAGAAGTGTATGAATGCTCCCTATCACTCTCCTACTAGCACCAAAGATCTCAAATCCTGATCGTGCTCTCTTGGTGGTGTCCTTTGGTCTCTCACAAGTTTCTTTCAGCAGTTCAGACCTCAAGCACATGGCAAAACATCCACCTCCACAGTTTAAATAGGCTCCAAGCCTAAAAACAACTGTTAAAACGTGATGTCATAAAGCTGACTGCTTTATGCAATCACAGGACTGTCCGGTGACTGCAACATCGGACTGTCCAGTGACCCTTTCCTCCACTGCATTGGAAAACACCCTCATTGGAATCTATTCCATATGACACTGGACTGTACAGTGCTTACCTTCACTAGACTGTCTGTTGACTTTCACTTTTGTACTCCCAGAGACATCATCTTTGGACTTCGGCTTTTGGATCATCAGACTGTCTGGTCACTGCACCACTGGACTGTCCGGTGACTGCTCCACCTTGACTACCGAGAGCCTCTCTCTGCACTAGCTCCTCCAGGGATCACTGGACTGTTCGGTAACTGCATCTTCAATTAGACTTGAGCTTTGGTCTTCGACTTCGCTTCGTTTGCCATCTTCAGTGCTTTCTAAGATATCTAAGGAGCATTCACACACTCTAACACTTGTATGACAGGAGACAAATGACTTGACCCTCTTAATAGTACCGACGTTGCTGTGGACTCTCTAGCTCGTCCTTAGCCTTAATCCTCCAACGTTTGGAACTCCTCTTTTAGGATCATCCTTTGTCATCCATCGAGGAAACCCACCATGTTATAGAGGTTAGCGGGGTGGAACCTACAATCATAACTGTTACCTATGGTATTCATTCAATCACCAAAATTAATTCGTACCTTTTAGGAGGTCATGAAGCTTACAATCTCCCCCTTTTTGATGATTGATGACAACTATAGTACTCACAACCAAATTTCAAATGAGATGATATAAGATAAAGAACAAAACGCGTCTCGAAAGAACACTTACCCCTTACCCTGATGACTCCCCAGAAAATTTTGCAAGAGTTCCTCTCCTTTGTCATAGTTTGGAAGCGCTCGCTCTCCTCTGTTTGGTAGCTCTCTCTCCTCTTTTGTCATCTAATCACACAAAAAGATGCCATCGAGGAAGCATATAGAGAGGAAGAACGATGTAGAGACAAAGGTTAGTGCACGATAGAATAGAAAGGGAGCGCAAAGCACTAAGGAACTTGCAAAGACAATCACAGCACGAGGAATCGTACACAATAAAAGCCACGGGTTAGTCCTGAAACCAAATGCATTACAATGAGCTAAAAGATCAAATGAAACACAAGCTCATCAAAATGTCACAGAAGAGCTAAGAAATCTGCCAAATAAAATCCAGAACACTATCTACCCATCTACGGCCTCCCCCTAGACAGCTAGCCCGCAAGCGGTACAACCACACGGCACACTCCTGACATTCTAGACCTATAGAAGATCTAATCCTCTGCAAGTGCGGCCGGAGAGTCGGGTGCAATGACGATCGGTGGCTGCTCCTCTGAAGCTGGCTCTACTGCTGCTGACTCATCTCCCGGCTTCAGGGTCATCGAAAGCGCTCAAACTGGAGGACAAAGTCGGGGAAGGCTCCTTACCATCAACTAAAGTGGCAAGGGCCTAATCTGCCTCCTTTATAGAATATCAGGCCTTGACCAAGATAGCCGCATCAGACACATTGAGCTGCTCCGCTATGGTGGCTATGGGCTCTGCCTCTGAAACCTCGGGCGGTGGCTCTGTCAAAACTGACTGTGGTAGCCTCGAACGATAGAACTCTAGAAGCAAGAGGAGAACTACCAACTGTTGTCCATGTCTCTAATGCCGGCACTGAAACTCTAGGCTCAGTTGATACAAGAAGTGGCGACATAGAGAATGAGGAAACCGGAGAGAACTGAGAAGAAGTCACTGGCACACTAGCTCCTCCGGTAGTCATGGCTGTGCTGGCTGCTCCAAAGGGTGCAAACGGTGATAATAGAGCTGAGAGTAGGGTGCTGAAGCTGGGCTGCTGCCGCAACTGAGTTGTGAATGCTAGCACCAATGAGTACTGTGGCTGAGGAGCTGTCAGCTATAGCTGCGAGGGCAGGGGGCCTGGTAGCGTGGTCGTCGAGAATGCAGGCAATGGTGACATACCAATCCCCTAGAGGAAAGATACTATCGCTCTAAACCCAGCAGACATATTAGATATGACCGCTGCCATATCTAATTGAGTGCGCTGCGACCTCTCATGAAACTCCCTGTCCTGCCGTCTCCTCTCCTCTACAAGCTCTCTCTAATCAAAGCCTCTCCTCAAACTCAGCCCCCTCATGTCTGATCCACTCATACTAGTCCTCCCTGTACCTCCTATGCTCAGCCTGTTTTACCTGAATAGCATCCAATCTGGCAGCTAGAGCAAGGTCAAGTGTGGCACGAGAGGTAGGAGTCTCGGCTGACCTGGAGCCTCAGTGCTCCCAACCCCTGGAGGTGCTCCCTCCGGAGCCTCAGTCACCAGCTCAAACTCCACAGGGGCTGTGGTCTCCTCTCCTCCATGGGTGCTCTAAGAAGCTAACACTCTAAGAACCCTATAGTCAGACGGCTCGGCTAGACTGAAGGCAGTTGTGATCTCTAGCAACTCAGCATACTTTGCCTCAGTCATCACTTCAGCTTTCCTCAACAAAAGACATATGTATGGGGCAAAGGGTAACTGATGCTCTCATCCCCTCATAGATCACATCCTCCATCTATGCTAGCAGTAGATTCGTCAGATCAAATGTCTCATGCCTTAGCAAAAAACATAGCAGGCACTGATGTAGAATAATCATCCTCTCTCTGTAGCCAGCTCTCAAGGCTAGCATCCTGCCCAGCAACCCTCTCAAAACACGAGCCTCGTGTGTAAGCCTCAGAGGGTGCCTCGAGTAATGCTCCCTATGAGGTGGCGGAAAAGCAATACTCATCCTCTCGTCACTAGGCTCCATCCCTCTCGTCACTAGGCTCCATCCCTTCAAAAGGTTGATACGGTGGCAAAAAAGTCTGGATGTGCCATTGCGTGGATCCGTGTCTCTAAAGAAAGGAACTCCATAGCAGATATGACATCAGATCTCTCAAACCAGTGTGACTCCCCTCTATAGATAAACCAAAGCTGTGGGCGGTCAGGGGAGATTCACAAAGAGACGTAGAACTGTAGAACCACCTCCTCACTATATCTCATGGGCTGGGTGACCAACTCTGTCAGACCAGGCAGACATGCAATGTGCTCCACCATGTCTGTCCCAGCTCCCCAGCTCAGTGCTTTGAAAGAACAGTGGCGATGTGCAGCAAACACTGAGCTCTTGCTCTTGGTGGCAAGCTGTCACCTGAGATCACATATATCCTCCATTGAAGAATGGTCCAGAACAGACCAACATCTGCATGTCGCTCTGCGGGGACCCAAACAATGAACTCCACTCTACTCTTGGCCTTCATGGTCGGGCCCTTGAGTGTCAGCAGATCAACCTCCTCCTCGTCAATCTTAGCCATGGCCCGAAGAGCTCTCTCGGCTCTAGCTGTGCACACACTACAGACCCCAGACCTCAGATGAGGGCACCTCTATGACCTCAACTGTGACGCTCTCTAGGCTGCCTCTCCCTCTGCAGTTCTCAACCGCCCACTGGCAGGAGCTCTCCGCGGCTGCACCTCAGCTACCCAAGGGGTGGTCGCCACTCTCTGATAGGTCAACCTCCTCAGCTCCCCCTAGCCCTCAGCACCACCAATCCTCAACACACCACTCCTACAGTGTGGTGGTACACCCACATCCATAGCTGCTAAAGCTCTAACACACTCTGGATCACCATTCTGCTGCTTCTTCTTCTTTTCAGGCTCTACGGCGTTGCCCTTTAAGTTCTCAGCAGACGCTCTCTGTCGTCCCATACTGTCAACTGTCACTGAAAGATTAACTGAAAGAACCACTGACAAGCTGACAAGATAAAATTAAGAGCTTGGCTCTTAACCCGTCCAATAGAAAATCTGGACTGCCGCTGAGAAAACAGACTCTACAAATTACTGATGTTCGTTGTCCTATCCCACTGTCACAAACTGTCACTGCACCACATAGGAATAGATATAGGTTGTAAGCATTGCAGCTAAGTGAGACTCAAAGAAATCCTAGTGGTGGAACAAAGACATATCACCGATCAAATAAAGCAAATATGATCAACGGTGGTATCGATGGCTAATGTAACAATTCATATAATAGCAATTAACCCAAATTGTGACACTAGCTATAGGAAGACTAAATGCCATACTAAAATATGCAAAAGATAACCTCAATATGGCACTAAGTACGGGAATTGTCAATTAATCACATCAATTGACAATAAAAGATTAGACTTTTATGCAACCATACCAATTTTCATAATTAATTAATTTAGCAAGGCATGTGGGGCATTTCCGATGAAATGTATGAGATATAAATCAATACCCCAGAAGAAAAATGCCAGAAACCACCAAGAATCATGCCGAAACACGTCCGATCACTTCAAAAACTAAAACCCTAATGAAGGTTTTGGTTAGAGCTTCGAACACTTGGTGAATCGGCAGCGCGTGCAAGAAGTTTGAGCAAGAGGGCACGAGGCGGAGCAGGTGGGCGGTAAAGGGCGCGCGGCGGTGAGGCGGCGTTGGCGAGCAAATGGCAGAGCAGGCTAGGGTGCGAGCTAGGGGAAGCGCATGCGGGTGTGAGGGAGCGCACGAGCTAGCGGTGGCCGGCAAGCAGCAGCGCAGATGCGGCGGTGGCCGGAGGCGAGCACAGGGGAGATGACGGGTGGCGCGAGGTGGACAGCGGCAGCAATGGCGATCAGCAGTGGTCGAGACGCATGAGTGAAGAAGTATCCGAGGAAAAACACATGCGAGTGATTAAAACAGAATCAACGGTCCGGATTAAAAAGAATCAAATGAACGGCCGAGATTTCGCCGAACCGAAGACTTGCCAGACTGTCCGGACCCAAAGGTTTGTCCGGTGACTCAGAATTGTTGGACTATCCGGTGTCTGCCGAAAACAATTCAGAGAAGCACCCGCTTCATCTTCCAATCACCGGACTGTCCGATGAACCTGCCGAATTGTCTGATGTCTGTCTGATTCTGCAAAGTGACTAATCACAAAGATATAGTCACCAGACTGTCCGGTGAAGGCCGGAATGTTCGGTGACCTCAAGGAATTACAGATTCAAGGATTTTCTTTTTAGAATTCAAGTGTCCTAACGGAAGATCCAAATAAACACCACACTTATCTAGAAAGGGAACCCTCAAACACTCATTTTCAAATAGATAACTCCCAAAGAGTTTAGCATTATCGCAAATTGCAAATAAGATCAATCAATAAAACTAAAGCGAGAAAGAGGCTCAAAAAAAGGAAATGTATGAACCCTTATTCACGATCCACGTAAATGGATTTTAGAGACCATTAAATACAAGGTTCAATGGGCACGAAGCTCACAATTGCTTTCGTTACTCTTTGTGGAGTATGTGAATCTATATAGACAATGTAGTCACTTTCTCTATAGAGTAACACGTCTCCTCCGTAGTTCCTATATGGAATGTATGGCAACAACATCCTAGCTAATGCAATAAATTTAAATATGTCATGTAGATCCAAGCAAATTTAAAGACACTGTATAATGAAACCTATTTGGTGTCAAGTTTGACCCATTTCAAGTTTATTCACCATATGTCCGCCGCTTTGCTTTAAGATAGCCAAACCACCTTCTCAAGCTCTTCCCCATGCATATAGATATCTCAATGTGGTTAGGCACCGAGCTAATTTTTTTTATTCTTTTCTTTTATCTTTTAACACATGATGCATGATAGTGCAAACATATAGTCCACGGAGGAGTTCTATCTACCATGCAAGACAAGAAAAGAAATCTACACTACTATGTACAAGAATAAACCTTCTTGAAGTGTAGATTGGCGTTGAGAACGATCACACGTGGTGGACTTCAAGAATCTTCAATTTGCTACACGGTCCACCACCTTGGTCCCTTCACTTTTTTTTGGAACTCAAGAGAGTTTAGACTTCCTCTCTCGATCCACGATCACGTCGGAGACCCATATCTTTTTGATTGTCCTTTTATCATTTGGCGGTCCAAATGGCATGACTTTCACTTTTCCATCTTAGACTCTAAAGAGCTTATAGTGCACATCCTCATGTAAAAGGTTAGCTTTAGGCGTAATCTTAGGCTCGCTCACCTTAGGACAATCCTTAGAGCGGTGACCATCAAAGCAACACTTCTCACAATAATAGTCATCCGCCATGAGCAGGACTATCCATGCGGAGATCTCATCTTTGTTGCCAATGATGTTGATGGAGTAAGAATATGATCCTAAGCCTTTGTGGTTGTGGTTGTGGTTGTGGTTGATGACGAGGTTTAAATTTAGGATTTCTTTTTGAACTTGCCTTCCTCTAGTAAGCCGCTCAAAAGCATCCATTACGGCCTCTCTCTCCTCTTTGAGCTTTATGTATTCCTTCAAAATACATGGCTCAGGAGTAGTACTCTCCTTGGAGAGAGTTAGATTACAAGAAGTATAAGCTTCATTTAAATGCTTAGAAGAGTTCAAGGGAGAGTCAACATCAAGAGTTTTATGGGTGCGCACCAATGCCTTATGCTTCTCACTTAGCTCTACGTGCTTTTCCTTAAGAGACTCATAAGACTCACGTAGAACACCATGAGAATGCTTTATAGCATTGAGCTCACCCTCAAGCTCTCGAATTCGAAATACCGCTACTTCATGCTCCTTAGCACCACCTCAATCTTCTTGGTCTTCTCAAAGAAGAGGACTAGATCATTGTAGCTAGTCCATCATCTTCATGGTCCTCTTTTTCATCAAGATCATCATCTTCATCTACATAGCCCTCACAACTTCGGACCATCAAGCAAAAAGGTGGTGGTAACTCATTGATGGAGCATGTTAAAGAAATACCCACGAGCTCTTCTTCACTTGAAGAGTCTGACTCATCATCATTGGTGAGACAGTCACCAATAATGTAGGCTTTATGTGGGGACTTCTCCTTGCTCTTGCTCTTCTCTTTGACAAATAACTTCTTCTTAAACTTTCTCTTAGCTTGTGTTCTTCGTCCTCACTCTCACTTGTAACTTCTTACTTGCTCTCTTTTTTGGGCTTAAGACACTCCTTGACAAAATGGTCTTTTTTGCCGCAATTGAAACACCCGGAGTTCCTCTTAGAGGATGAGGGTCTTCAATGCAAAATAGCTTCTTTATCAAAAGCGCAAGGTCCTCATTGTCACTCTTATCATCCTCATCCTCCTCCACCTTCTCCTTCTTCTTGTTCTTGCCATTGGGAGATTCTTTGACTTAAATGATAAGATTCTTGGGCAATTGTGTGTCGGTGGAGGTGCCCGACATGCAACCACAATAGGCCGTGAGCTTGCCAAGCATGACGTCAACAGAGAGAGTAGTCAAGTTGGCTTAAAACAGACACATGACGATGGAGTTGTAGCTTAAGGGCAACATTCTCAAGAGCTTCCGCACGATCTCAATGTCATCAATTTTGTTCTTAAGGCCCAAGGCGTTAATCTCTTCCACCACTACATGTAAGCGAGAATAAACATTATTAGCTTTTTCATGTGGTAGCATGGTGATGGAATTATATTTGTTCTTAAGAACACAGTAATGCTCTTTCTTGGCCTTAGAGGAGCCCTCATGAATGTTTTGCAATTGCAACCATATGTCATGCGCGGTGTATGATGCATTGATCCTACAAAAGGAATTTTTTGAAATGCGTCCAAATATGGCAATCTTGACCTTAGCATTGAATTTAATGAAGAGAGAATCAAGTCTCTCATTCTCATTTGTAGCGTTTTGAGTCACAAGCCACGCTTTCCGATCGATTGACTCAAGGTAGGTTTTGCATGCGAGCCTTCTAATAAAAGTAATCGTCCCCATCAAACATGAGCGGACTCTCCATCCTGTTCAGCATCCTTACTCAAGGCGGTGAAGCTCGAAAAGTGAGCACTTAGCTCTGATACCACTTGTAAGGATCAATGACACCGAGGAGGGGGTTAAATCGGTAGACTTATAAGACTAATTTCGGTACGAACTTAAACATTGAGACTCAATCATAATGGAAGCAAACTTATGCAATTCTAGTAGGTCAAGACATCTAACAATGCTAGTGAAAAGATAAGAACAACAAGCCAGCACTAGCACGATAGCCACCAAAAGGAATCAAACAACAACCTGTCACTCTACTCAAACGGTAAGTAAATACGGTAAGTAAAGAGAGAGAGAAAGAAAGTGTTCAGTGATTTTTTCTGAGGTCTCAGAAGATAGGCGCATTCCTCTAATCCTCGTTGAACCACTCCCATCGGAGTCTTGGTTCCACCCATCCTTCTCGAAACGATGCTCACAAGGGTACGCTTCACTTCTAGAGTGAAGTCACTGGCAGCTCGGCTGTCGCATATAATATCCAAGCACTAGAGCAAGCTTCCAAGGCTCAGACGCTCCTTTTTAGGGTGTCGCTTTTGAGCGGGGGAACCAGAACCGCTTACAAACTTGGTGTCGTCTTCCACAATCTCCTTAGAAGCTCGAACACCGACTCCTACTCGGTCTAGGCTGCCCAAACCAAGAGTAATAGGCAAAGATCACTCCTCTCAAGCCTCACAAGATCTAAAAGTGTATAAATGCTCCCTATCACTCACCTACTAGCACCAAAGATCTCAAATCTTGACTTGTGCTCTTTTGGTGGTGTCCCTTGGCACAAGTTTTCTTCAGCAGTTCAGACTTCAGGCACAAGGCAAAACATCGCCCTCCACGGTTTAAATAGGCTCCAATCTCAGAAACAACCGTTGAAACATGATGTCATAAAACTGATTGCTTTATCCAATCACCAGACAGTCCGATGACTCGACCACCATACTATCCAGTGATTCTTTCCTCCACTGGTCAGGGAAACACCTTCTCTAGAGTCCAATTCATATAACACCGGACTGTCCGGTGCTTACCATCACCAAACTCTCCACTGACTTTCACTTTTGAACTCCTAGAGATATCTTCTTTGGACTTCAACTTTTGGATCATCAAACTGTCCGGTCACTACATCACCAGTCTGTCCTGTGACTGCTCCATCTCGATTCCAGAGAGCACCTCTCTCTAGACTGGCTACTCCAGGGATAACCGGACTGTCCGGTGACTTCACTGGACTGTCCGGTGACTGCATGTTCAGTTAGACTTGAGCTTCGATCTTCGACTTCGCTTCCTACCTATGGTGTTCATTCAATCACCAAAATCAATTTATACCATTTAGGAGGTCATGAAGCTTACAACTGCCACTATGGTTCTTCATAATTTCATTTGTGAGCATTCAAGTGGCGACGTGGACTTTGCAAATTGTGATAGAGATCCAGATTTTGTGCCTACAATTTGTGATAGATATAACAAGTATGCAATGTCTCAACATGTCGCCGATAATTCAACATCGGAAGCAAGTTTATTAAGATGGATGCATTTCGTAATAGCACAACAATGTTGCTCTCCCTTGCATGGAATTAAACTATAGCATTATCGTAATAATTATTTACATAACTATATATTATTTATAGAATATTATTAAAAAAAAGTTCTTGTCAATTTGCTTCAGATATGTTTTATAATGCTGTAATGGTATGACGTTGACCATGTGTGAAGCAGGATGATGCGAACGTGTGTGAGTTCAATGTTGTGTGAGTGAAAAAAATTCTCTCTTGGTCCTCGTGTTTCTATTAGTGATAGCAGTTTATAGGAAAGAAATAAATTGATTTAATTATTCCTAATAAAATACTTGAGGCAACCAAGGGTATGAAGAGCAATCAACTCAATAATCTCTTTTTTTGAATTACAGTTATCTATCTAGCTAAATACCTCAATAACGAACTCCAACTCCACACAGGAGTAGCTTCACCAAAGAGTTTTGGAGTAGAGTTGCTCTATAGTGGAGCAGAGCTATACCAAACACGCCCATAATGTGATCGTAATTTTTGATCTTACATTAAGTCATGATAACTTTCGATTTGATGAAGATGCGATACAAAATTGATCCAGCCTTAAATCAACACGATTTAAACTTTGTAATCGCAATACCATTTCTTCTATGTTATCAACTGTGCCACTGATACCTACTCTCTCCGTTCTTTAAAATGATTTCTTGCCTGCGAATTGAACAACATAAACAAGAATAAGAAAGAACCAAAAATGATGCCTCGGTATTAATTTTTTAAAAAATTAATGAATAAAATTAATTGAAAATAGAAAGGTACTCCCTCCATTTTTTAAAATGATGTCCTCGTTTACTTGTATAACAAACTTTAACCATTCGTCTTATTTAAAAAATTGTTTGAATATGTAAAATTTTAAATTGTGATTCAAATAACTCTAATAATAAATTAAATTATACTATCAAAATATAAAAATTTATAAATTTTTTAATAAAATAAATGATTAAAATTAAATTTAAAAATCAACAGCGATATCAATTAAAAAACGAAGTGAGTATTAAGCCTCTTAATTTAGGTACGAAAACCAAACAACCCACGAGTGTTTGGTTGAATAGTTTGTAACGTATTCGCATTACAATCTAATCTAATTACGTTAGAACACATTTGTTTTTACCCACTCTGTAATCTAATACACCGTAATCAAATCTCCATCTATTCAATCCTGAAACACCCCTTCACCACCGTAATCAGATCGATTAAGGCCGCATTGAACTCGCGACCTCCGCCCGCCTGCCTCCGGCTCACCTCAGAGCAGCCGCGCTGACGCCACCGATGCGCCGCCCCTCCTCCCCGCCTCAGCGCTCCAACCGGCTTTCCTCCGCGCGCGCGGCGCTGCGAGCCCGGCTGCTGGTGTTGGCTTCATGCTTTAGCCCCTCGGCGGTGCGTGGCTGCGCGATGTCCTCCCATGCTTCGATTCTCGCTATAGGCGGGGAAAACATCGTAGGAAGGCGGACGACATCTCGGCGTCAAGCTGCAGCGACCGTGGCGTCCGACAGCTGGATGTGCTCATGGTAGGCGAGACGACGGCTAGGGCAGGCCAACCTGGTGAAGGCGCATGTCCATGGCGAGGTCATGGAAGAAGGCGCACGGTGAATCGCTTGCCTCTGGCGACGTGAAGCATTTCTTTCCGGCTTGGAGGACAACAACGGTTGCTACTCCATGGCGACTCGTCCCTGCGGCCAAGCAGATCGATTTCAATCTGCATCAGCCTTGCCCCAATGGAGGTGCCGCAAGGCCAGGAAAAGTATTTTCTTTCTAATTTTCTGCATTTGTTTCACCTGTTGCGAGGACAAGTGGGGATCAGGTGGTGTGAGATTAGTACACATTCAGATGCTCGTGATCACCGTGTAACCAATACCATATGTGAATTTTTTTATTCTTTCATTATTTGGGACCTGGGAAGTTCGACTGCCTGCATCTGTATTTTGTAGTTCCAGATAGTCCAGGCCCTGTTGCACTTGTGAATTCAAAAGATTTTGGAATTTGCAGGCCTTGTCAGAATTTCTAGGTATTTGTTCTGCTGTCGTATTTCCATAACCTGAAGCATTGCTTACTGTCAGAATTTCCAAGGCCTGATTACTTGTGAAATTTCATGTTTACATATTTTCAGAGAAATTGCATTATTTTTTATTTATAAACACGTAAGTTTTTGTTTGGATTTTTATCTTGATTACTTTTGTAAACGTGCAAGTTTAGAGAATCTGTGAATTTATCTAAATTTTCGTTTGGAAAATGTTATACTCCCTCCGTTCACTTTTATAGTCGTTCTGGGCACAGAAATTAAGAAAAAGTAAAAAATATAATACACAGAAAATAAGAAGGAAAGAAATAGAGATAAAGATTTATTGAAAGAGAAAAATATATATTAAAAAATAAAAATGATATATTGAGAGTACTATCCTTTTGATGCTAGCTGATTCCATTACGTTACATTTTCGCTCAACCGAACAATATATTAAAATCATAAACCATTACAAATTCCAACCAACCAAAGACGTTGTTGATTTTTAAATATATTCTCTCAGTTTTTTAAAATCATAATATACTCTCTTGATTTTTAAATTGATGTCGTCGTTGATTTTTAAAATTAACTTTTACTTATTTGTCTCATTTAAAAAATTTATTAAATATATAAAATTTTAAATTGTGATTCAAATAACTTTAATAATAAATCAAATTATATTAAAATATAGTCATATAAACTTTATTAAATTTTTTAAAATAAAACAAATGATCAAAAGTTAAATTTAAAATACGACTACATTTTAATAGAGAGTACATTGAGTTCAATTACAGCCGTGTGTTACGCTACCCCAGTGTTTCCACCATCTGTCCCCAACATCTCCGTCGTCGCTATTGCTGCTACCGCGGTGCCGCCACCATGTCCTCCCAATCTTTCGTCGCCAGCCCGGCCGCCCAGCACCGACTCCATCCTCACGAGCTCCCCTATCACCATGACTCTCCGCTACTCGCCAATCCCCGCCGCCGTCGCCGGGACTATGACGACCTCAAATACTCATACGCAGTGCCCCACTCGCTCTCTTACGCCGCCTCTGGGGCCGTGCCCTACCACGTCCCCCGCGATATGTACGCGCTGTCGCACCGTCAAGAGCGCCTTTTCCCGCCGGCCCCTGCCGCTCACCTAGGTTTAGGGCTGCCTCAGCCAAAGCGGGCTCGCCGCGAGCCCGATCCTAACTGGGATCCGCCGCCGCCGAGGCTTAGAGACGAAAGCGACCCCGTGCCGCTGCTGTCGCGGGACGAGATCGACCGGCGTTCGCCATCTCGGAGGGATGGGATTGACTCTGCGCTCGAGGGGAGGCTGCGGGCGTCCTACTGTACATACCTTCGCTGCCTGGGCATCCGCCTTGGGCTGTAAGTTTGCTGCCGGTTATCTTATTATGTTTGTTCTCTTTATTTAGGTGTCTTAGTATTCTTAAACTTCGTAATCCTGTCTGCTGCAGTCCTCAGACAACAATCGCGACAGCCATTGTGTATTGCCACCGGTTCTTCGTCCATCGATCTCATGCTTGCCATGATAGATTTGTTAGTTGTCTCTACCTCTCAATCTTCTACAAGAACTAGCAGCATGCCAAAGCATTTCTAATTGATATATAAATTGATTTTATAAAAGAGATAAATATAAATAACCACACCGCTGTGTCAATATCACATACAGAGTAAATTTGAATTCTCCAATAACCTGGCTCAGCTTGTATCATGAAGAAAAACGAAGCTCTTGTAAATTTTAAGAAAAACAAAGAACCAAAATAAGTAATATACTTCTGATGAATGAAGTAGCAGAATCATAGTAAATATCTATTTTTTTTTCTCAAACATGCAGGACAACTGCGTGTCATTTAATCAATAAGCAGAGTTTAGTACAAAGGGGGAGCCCCCTATCCAAAGTAACACGTGCAATATATACATGCTGGCTTGCCACCCTGAACAAACTAAGAAAGTCAACAAATCTAATGGTCAGCAGAAAGTTTCTGAGCAAGCAGCTCTTCCAGCTGCGAAGCTCCTGCCAAAATACCAGAATGCACTCTCAGTTGCAATTGACAATAGCAGTGAAGAATCACTGGGATGAGCTCCATTAAACACACTGTCATTCCTATGCTTCCAGATTTCCCAAGTGACAAAATAACAAGTGAATTGAAACCTTGTCATTAGTTCCTTTCGAACCTGATATCTAACGCTGTTCCACCAGCTTGAGAAATGACCAACTGAAGGTTGTGGTACGATGGAAATGAGGTTTAGTCTATGGAGCACCTTTGGCCAAATTTTTAGGGTGAAAACACAAGACACAAGGATGTGCTGTATTGATTCTTCAGTTTGGTCGCGTAATGGATAGAGTGTAGGGTGCGGCAAATTCTCTTTGCAAGCCGATCCGTTGTCCTGCAGCGGTTCTTAATAGCTAACCACATGAAGGGCTTGCAGCGAAGGGGAGCCCAAGACTTCCATATCCTTTTCCATAGTGTATGTTATGAATAGCACTTGTATTCATAAAGGAGGCCAAGTGCCTCAATATATAGAGGTACAGGTGAGGGAAATATACACAAAACCTCTCAGAGAAAACAGAAAGTACAAGCATATACATATATTTCTAACACCCCCCTTAAACTCATGGTGGATCAACAACACTGAGTTTGGAGAGGAAAAATCTATGCTGATGTCGAGTCTGTGCCTTCGTGAAGAAATCAACCAACTGCAACTCTGAAGCCACATACCGAGGTCCAACAATCCCATCCTAAACCTGTGACCGTGTATAATAAACATCAACACCAACATGCTTGGTTAGCTCATGCTTCGTCGGATCACGAGAGATACTAAGAGCTCTTATACTGTCAGTCAAAAGAGGAGCAGCCGCTGACACTAAAACACCAAAGTCCTCAAGCAACCACCGCAACCAAGTAACCTCGGCTGACACTAGAGCCATAGCCCGCAACTCAGCTTCTACACTCGAACGGGAAACCACTGTCTGCTTCTTTGTCTTCCAAGAGATGAGAACCACCAAGAAAAACACAATAGGCAGAGAGAGAGAGCGACGATCAGAGGGATCACTAGCCCAGGTAGCATCAGAATATGCCTGATGCTGTAAAGAGTTGGAGCGAGAAAAGAACAACCTCCTAGAGATAGGTCTACAAAGATAACGCAGAACTCGAAGAAGGTGGCTAAAGTGGATCTGTGTGGGAGCAGATACAAACTGACTCAAAATATGTACTAAGTATGAAATGTCAGGACGAGTGACACCAAGATAGACGAGACTCCCAACAATATGTCTATATCGTGTGGGATCCGAAAGACGCTCACCATCAGTGGCACAATGATTGACATTGAGCTCCATGGGGGTCACAACAATCGAACATCTGTCAAAGAGGCACGATCAAAAAGATCCTTAATATACTTTTCTTGAGAGAAGTACAAACCCTCCAGAGTAGAAGATATCTGATATCTTTATCCCAAGAAAGTATCGAAAAGGACCAAAATTTAACGAAGGCAATATAGAAAGTATCATCTCTAGTGAGGATCATGTCATCGACATAAAGAAGGAGAAGAGTCCGACCACGGGTTGAAGTGTGAACAAAAAATGCAGGATCGTGATTACTGGCAGAAAAGCCAGCAGCCGTAATCACAGTCGCAAAATGCTGAAATCAAGTACGAGAAGCTTGTTTTAGGCCATAAAGAGAGCGACGGAGGCGACAAACCATACCCTCAGAAACAGAATACGCAGGTGGTGGTCGCATGTAAATCTCCTTCTGCAACTCACCATTAAGAAAGGCATTCTTGACATCAAACTGAGAGATGGATCACTGACAAATAAAGGCAACAGCAAGCAAGGTGCGAACAGTGGTCATATGAGCAACTGGTGCAAACGTCTCGTCATAGTCACGACCATGCTCCTGTTGAAAACCTTGAGCAACAAGACGAGGCTTGTATCGCTCAAGTGAACTATCAGAGCGGATCTTGTCCTTGTAAACCCACTTACACGTGATAAGACGAACACGTGAAGGAAGTAGAAGAAGATCCCAAGTGCCATTACGCTCAAGAGCAGCAACCTCCTCTGCCATAGAATGTTGCTATTCCTGATGAAGAACGGCATCATGATAAGAAAGCGGCTCAGGAAGGACCGAAGCTGAATAAGCAGCCGGGGTGAAGAAGTCAGTAGGCTTTCGGATACGATGACCATGTCCAAGACGGATATGATCAATATCAGAAAAAGGCTGCTCAGGAGCCGTCAAAGATGAATCAATGGGAGAAGACACATCAAGCAAAGGCTCAAGAGGTAGAGCATCAGAAGGAGACAACCCGTCTAAGTATAAACTTGAGTCACAGGTGGCTTTATAATATAATAAGGAGCCACAACAGATGGCTCCGAAGAAGGAATCATCGAACTCTCAGTAAAGGTGGGTGTATCTCTAGAAGACGCCACGGGAAAAGATGCCAAGGAAGAAGACACCAAAGGTGAAGACGCAATAGGAGCATCAGGAAAGATAAAGGCTCAGCCAAGGAAGCAGGAGAATCATCAGTTGAAGGACGTGGATAGAAAGGTCTAGACTCATCAAAAACTACATCCCTAGACATCCTCATCCGACGAGCAATAGGATCCCAACAATGATACCCCTTTATGCTCAGCACTATACTCTAGGAAGACACACTCAATCGACTGAGCAGTCAGCTTTGTGCGCTCACGAGGAGCAAGCAACACATAGCACACAGCCAAAAAGACGAAGGCTGGAGTAGTCAGGTGTCTTGCCACAAAGATGCTCAAAAGGTATCACACCTCAATGAGCAGAAGAAGGCTGAATGTTGATTAGATAAGTGGCGGTGGAAAGTCTCAGCCCAGAAATGAGAAGGGATGGAGGAAGCCAGCATGAGAGCGCAAGCAGTCTCAAGGAGATGACGATGCTTCCGCTCAGCAACACCATTCTGAACATGAGCTCCTAGACAGGAAAATTGAGCAAGGGTGCGCTGCTTAGAAAGAAACTGACTAAGAGCGTCCGATAGATACTTGTCCGCAGAATCCGCACGGAAAACACGAATAGAAATGTCAAAGTGGGTACGGAGCATAGCTGCAAATGTTTTATAAATGAATAAAACATCACTACGATACTTCATAAAGTAGATTCAAGTGTGGCGAGAAAAATCATCTATAATTTCTGTGACCCCTTTAGAGGTAAAGAGAGCTGGACTCCAAACATCTGAATGAACAAGATCAAAAGGACGCTCCACTGACTCACTAGAATGATAGGGAAGCTGAATCTACTTTCTCAAGCGACATCTCTCTGACACTGGTGTAAAGACTTATGACCAGAAACTGGACCTAAAAGAACACGACTAATCAAGGTGGATACACGAGAATCACACACATGACCTAGATGATGATGCCATTGAGCAAAAGACGACATCGATAAAGTAGCCAAGGCAGAAGCAACAGGACTGGCAGGCGCAGCGGAAGGAATACGTAGCCAGTCAAGCTCCCAAAGGCGCTGAGAATCACGACGGCGGGGGCCAGTACCAACCAGGCGACTCGTGTGACGATCTTGAACATAGCAAAAGTCAGAATCAAGAATAACATGACAGTTATGGTCAGTAATCTGGCCAGCGAACATCAACTGCATGGTCAAGTGAGGAATATGAGAGACATCAAGAATAGAAAAGGAGTCAGTAAGAAAGGTCTTTGCTCCACAACAGGAAGGAAGGAACCATCAACATTATGAACAGAAAGAGAACTAGAAGAGAACAAAAAGAGATGAGATGAGTGGTATAAGAAATCATATAAAAAGAAGCACCCGAGTCAAAGATCCAAGGAGCAGTACCTGAAGTGGAAGGTGATCCCTGACAGAAGACTGAGAAGTAGCAGCAGAACCTGTAGGTGCAGACGGCTGAGTCATAGAAACAGCAGCTCCAGCAGGCGAAGAGGCCACAAGGCGACCGAGCAGCCTAATAAACTCCTGTGTCTCAGAACCAGCTAAACTCCTCTGAGAACCTACAGTATCAGAACCTCGAGACCCCTATGAAGAACGACGAGCACATGTCTGTTCCTTCTTCCTCCTGAAGTAGTACTCCATAACATATTCATCTTTAACACAGTAATCACAATGCAGACCATGCCCCCTCCTCCAAAAGGAGCTGATACTCCCGACATAGCTGGGGGAGCAGTAGGAGACCGAAAGGCAAACCGAGCAGTCAAAACTGAAGCTGACTGCAACAAACCAGCAGTACGAAGACGTGTCTCCTCATCACGAATAGCAGCAAGAGCATCCATCAGAGAAACACAAGGGTGACCAGCAAGTACCTGAGCACGCATAGGCTCAAACTCAGCACTCAGCCTGGTCAAAAACTCAAAGACGACGACAATGGCGAAACCAGGATCCGGTGATAGGGTAAAAATCTTCCATCACAAAGGCAAGAACACCCACTAAAGCATGATTTTCAAGTCATAATTGTTCATACAAACAGTTGTATACACTAAATATTACAAAACACATAATGAAAATTACAATTTAATTTTGCGTTCCTTAATTGCTTGGAATCGCTTGATGATGTCGTCGTCCTTCACTTTCAGGAAAAAATCTCGCTCGATATATGTAACCAAGCAATTGTTCAAATATCGATCCCCCATTCTATTTCTCAACTTATTCTCACAAAGTTCATTGAGGAAAATACTCTCTCAACACTTGCAGTTGCAACCGGAAGTTTGAGTACCAATTTAAGAAGCTTATACACAACATCGTGTTTGGTATGCTTATTTGTTTCAACAAGCATAACAGAGAGCTCTGCAAGATTTTTAGCTTTTCTAAACCGTTCATCTCTACGCATATCAGCTATGAACAATTCAAGTTGGATAGGGAGATGGTGCATTTCTATGCTTGAGAAATCTTTAAGGTAAAACTGGGCAAGTTTAACTAAGTTCTCTTTGTTATAAGCAGCAAACGAGTCAGTAGGATTGAATGATGCCATACAAAGAAGCAAATCAGTATTTACCTCATCAAATATGTTATTTAGCTCTCGGAGTTGCCTATCAATAACGTTCAAGAACATATCAACATGAAATCGATGTTGATTCTTTGCTTTAGGAAAGAATCTCTTGTCTCGTCCAACTGGCTTGTAAAGACCATCCATATCAGCTATTTTTATACCATATTTCACACAAAAAGAGTTGACATCTTTAAGAAATTCTTCCCATCCGCTATCCTCCCACAGAAACTGCAATTGATTTTTTGTTAAATAAATGAGATCTACTGCATTGACAATATCTTGATCTCTCTTTTGTAAAGCATGACTTAAGTCATCTGTGTACCCAAAGGTGGTTAGCAATAAGTGTGCCATGAACACAAATTCATATGACTTGAATGTTGTCAACATTGTTTGAGCTTATGTACACTCTGTGCCTTGAGATCGATCATTTCCAACCTTAATGAGAACTTGCCGGATGGAAGGATACAATGAAATAACATGAGATATAGTTTTGTAGTGAGATCCTCAACGTGTGTCTCCTGGCCTTCCTAATCTCATCTCCTGGTTTAGACCCTTTCCGGTATCTATTCACTCAATTCCAATGCATCAACTATTCATTGACCTTGAGCTACTCAAAGCATTTGGGTCTTACAAGAATTTCCAATAATAGCTAGCAAAAATCTAAGTTGATGGAAGAACCAAATACAATCCGGATTTTTCTTAGAAACAGCCACAAGAGTTAACTGGAGTTGATGTGCAAAGCAATGCACATAATGAGCGGAAGGACAATCATCCATGATTAGTTTCTTTAGTCCATTAACATGGTCTTCCATATTACTAGCTCCATCATATCCTTGGCCACGGACCATAGATAAACTCAATGAATGATCCATAAGCAGTGACAGAATTGCAGCTTTAAGGGTTGCAGCAGTAGTGTTTTCAACATGGACCATTCCAAGAAATCTCTTCACTACCCTTCCCTTTTTATCAACATAGCGCAAACAAAGAGCTAGCTGTTCTTTTTGATACACATCACTAGATTCATCTGTTAGTATTGCAAAATAGTCACCACCAAGATCTTCCATGATAAGCCTAGTAGTTTCTTGGGCACAACTTTTGATGAGATCCTTTTGTATTTCTGAGGAAGTCATTTTACAATTCTTTGGAGCATTCTTTAAAACCATCATATTGACTTCTTTGGAATTTTCTGCTAACCAATTCAAAAGTTCAAAGAAATTTCCTCTGTTAAGTGAATCTTCACTCTCATCATGTCCACGACAAGCCAGACCTTTACGTAAAAGAAATTTCAAGCACTGGAGAGAAAAGGAGAGACGGGACAAATATAAAACCTTCTCTTGTTTCGTGGTGCAAGTAAAATTCTCAACAATTGTCGCCTTAGGTGTCATGAACAAGTCATATTTTTGTTGGGTCATATTGTGAAAACTACTCACACCACCAACATGTTTACCAATCCGTGATTTCATATGCCAGTTTCTAAATCCTTGGTTAACAAAAGCATCTCCACACGAAGAATTAGTTTTATGCTTGAACAAGTAACAAACGAAACAAAATGCAGCATCTAGTTCCACACTGTAATCAAACCACTTATATTCTTCAAACCAAGTACTAATGAATCGCCTTTGCTTACCACCAATTTGTCTTTTTGGAAAATCGTGACCCCATGGTTGGCATGGTTCCAATGCAATGTATCCCTTGATCACTTCGTTTCGGTCATTGACATCATAGCATTTGATGGGAATCCTCTTTTCGGGGTCATGAGAAAGCAAATCAAGATCATAAATGGCTTCATCACTTGAGTCATCCTCTGTTTCATCACCATCTCTGGCTCTGGCTCGTTGCTCGCTATCTCAGGTTCCGTGGTTGCTACCTTCGGTTCAACAGGTTGGACTTGCAACTCAATAGAAGGTGAATTATTCTGATTCTGATCATGATTGTCACTAGAAACTGATTGTAGACCTTTCTTCTGTCTCTTTGCAGCTCTTTCCCATATAGATTTCAAATCAATTGTTTTCATCTTCATGTCTCAAAATACTACATTTACAAAAATGCACATTTTATTCAGATATCCATTCATTTACTGCTTAAAATCTAATCTCTAAAGAAGTATAAAGTCCAAAGAAATCAGAATAGTCACCGGCAACCCGGCCTCCAGCCACTTCGAGCACAGTTGGATGATCGATGTGTGCGCTGCCTTAGCCACTGTGTAGCTGCTCTTGCTGCAGCTCATTCAGGAAGAGGAATGCCTAGGAAGACAGGAACCTTTTTCGCATGGGAGTGAGACCTATTAAAAAAAGAAATCAGATTCATCAATCATCACAAACGCAATTTCATCAGGCTTAAGTTCGTAGGCTCGTGGCTGAAATGGATGGAGTAAGAAGGCATATCAATGAGTCGATCGCACCAATCGCAGCTCGTACGTGCCCAGCTAACCTTCAGGAAGCCCTTCGCTCGTGCCGCCGGCGACGAAGGCTAGCTATAGAAAACGATGGGTGGCCGCCACGAGCGATAGGAACTAAACCGACGCGGCGGACGAGCAGTCATAAATGTGTTGCGCGTTGTGGCCGTGAGAGGCTCTGAGTCAGGGAGCTACGACGTGGGTACCGGCTGTTTGGGTTTCCTTCTCTGTCATGGGCCTTAGCTACTGGGCTAGTGGGCTTGTTGTTCTGCTGGAATAATCAAATGTGCACATACATATACGTAATTTTTTGCTCTGGAAGCTAGGTATTCACGTGCATACACAGGCATCATGTTAGCTCCGCCAGTGCCCTCAAGTGTAATGTCTCATGTGCAGTAGCACTGGAATTGTACCTAACGTTATTTGTTTATAGATCTACTAAGTCTAATACCAAAGTCAGTCTGAAAATTCTAAATTCGTTATCCCCCATGCTACTCTCATTCACTAGCATCACATCATCTGCAAAGGGTGTGCACGAAGGAATATCTCCTTATGTCTCGTGTGACCTAATCCATCACCAATGTAAAAAAGACAATGGCTTAGACTCACCATTGTTGCAGTCCTATATTAATTTAAAATCATCAGTGTCTCCCCTCTCGATGCGGCCTTGTTGCGTTCTCTTCTGGCACACGATACTCACTATACTATTACCTTCCCACATGCATCTTGCAGCTTGGCTTGTGAAAGCTTTTGCACTGTCTTTTCAGAAAACATTTTGGTCTTTTTAGCTAATACCCATATGTTTGTTTATGGTGTTTGCTTTTCTTGCTGATGCCCAGAAAATGTAATGTGGATGTGTACTATTTTAAAAATGTAAGTATATATGAGCAGATGGTGAATTGATTTATTTCCTTATTATAACCATTGTTTTCTTTTGCAAACGTGCAGTTGGTTGCAACTGCAGCCTTGTTTCTGGCAGCTAAGTCAGAAGAAACAGCTTGCCTTTTGAACTCTGTTGTTAGGGCTTCTTGTGAGATTTCTCAAAATCAAGAATTCAACCTTCTTCCTTATATACTACGTGGTGTAAGTAATAGTAAACTACTTCGAACCATACATTTTATTCATGTTTTCAAATATAGGGCAATTGTTTTCTGTTTTTGTAAACTATAAATTATGGAGCCATAGAGAACTGGCAGTTGCTAATAGTTTGCATTTATGTTTCTTCAGCAAGATTGGTTTCAACTCTACAGAGAGAGTGTGATACAGGCAGAGCAAATGATACTAACTACACTTGATTTCGAACTTGAAGTAGCCCATCCATATGCATCTCTTTCCTCTGTGTTGTGCAAACTAGGGCTCTCGCACACTGTGCTGTTTGACGTTGCTTGGAATTTGATCAATGAAGGGTACGTATTTTCTTGTTCATAATCCTACATTTGACATTATTTGATGACTACTTACTATCATTATCTTTTTGAGTTATTTTTAAGCAACAGGCGTGAGCATTATATACATCTCATTCTTGGGGATTGTAACTAACATTTTTGATACTTACTAGCGCTGTCAAGTTATTTAGACTTCTCTAAAGTTGGACGAGGCTGGGCTCTTTAGATGTTACTTCCTCCATCACATATTACTTGTCGTTCTAGAGTCTTTCACGTTTTCACAATCTCTATCCCTGGAAAAAAAAAAGGCGCTACAAAGCGCTCGATTGGGCATGGTTATGCGCTAAGCGGATCCCCCCCACTTCGCTTCGGGGGGTAGGCGGCCACCGAGAGGGCGACAGCCCCGGCGACGAGGAGATCTGCCATAGTGAGAAGGGAGGCGGGCACAGGGGGGTAGGCGTCGAGGGAGGCGGCTGTAGGCGACGGAGATCTGGCGGCAGAGCGGCTGAAAGAGAGAGAGGTGGCGGCTGATAAGAGGTGTTGGCGAGAGGGAGGTGTCAGGGAGGGGAAGGAGAAGGAAGGGAGCAGGTGAGTAAGTGGGCTGGTGGGCTAAATGGGCCAAAAACTGGAGCTAGTCTTGCTTTCCTTTTTTTCTTTTATTTTCCATTTTATTAATGGCTGGATGGGGTATAAAATTAGATTTGATATATAATTGTTATAGCGCCTAGGAAAGCTTAGGCAGCGCTTAGGCGTGCCTAAGCTCTAGCCGAAGTGTCACCGCTCGCCTAGCTTCTAGCGCTTAATTTTTCCTGGTCCCTATCTCTATATTTCCCCTTATTTTCAGTACATCCCACATTTCCACTCCCCCTAATTTCCGTGCCTACACTCTAAATGTCCAATAAAAGGCTACAGAGGGAGTTTATTCAAACCTGTAGCTGGCTCTTTGCACCCATGTGCAGATGATGGTACTGTATAATGGACTTCGTTTTACTTTGGCATCAAGTTCAAAAAGAAGAAAGAAAGAAAAGAAACTGCAGCACGTGAGAGGTTAAAAAGTATATTCAAACCTGTAGATGGCTCTTTGCACCCATGTGCAGATGATGGTATTGTATAATAGACTTTGTTTCAATCTGGCATCAAGTTCAAAAATAAAATAAGAAAGGAAACAAATTGCTGCACGTGAGAGGTTAAAAAAAAATGGAAACATGCACCAGGGTGAATTCTATCCAGAAATATATTTTTGGATCAATAGTTAGCAAGACTTGAATGAGCAATACACAGTTCCAAGGCCAATTTCGTTAACTAGCTTTATTTGAAGGCGATGCATACTGGCCAATCTTACCCTGCGGGCAATGCATATCATTGGCACTAGGTTGTGGTCAGTGCAATACTGGAGGAGATTGGATCAACGCAAATGATTGTCCCTGCCTCCCTGGCATTTGTCTTACCGTACATGAAAGAAGTTTGATGACTACTATAACACAAAAAGAATATAGTATGCTTAAAAAAGACAACCTGTGGGGGTAGGATCGCTGTCATAGCACCTTTACAAGCAGCAGCTCAATCTTGACTCAACTGGTATAACCCTGAACACCGGCATCACCCTAGAGGGTCATGCAGATACTTGGGCCGGGCATTGTTGAGCATATTGGTGACTAATGTGTGACCCCAGGTAAGAGAGCTCAAACCTGCCCAAGTATCAGGCTGTTGTGAGTTTGCTTGACATTTCATTTAGTAGTTACAAATTGGCACAATGGAAGCTCTAACCAGCTAAGCTGCTGTGAGTTTGCTTGACATTTCATTTAGTCTTTTAGTTTTTTTTTGTCATTTCTTTGTCTAAAATTTGTGATCATGAAAGTCTTCGTTATCTGAATCTTCTTTTCTTGGTTCAGCTGATCCTGTGTTAGGCATTATTTGTTTCATCCTAATTTATCTCTTATGTGCCAATCCACTGTTTCAAAGTGTAGTTTTCTTGTGAGTGAAAACTGCAACGACGTATGGATCCTTCTGATGAGCATATGTTGCAAGGTTTCTCTCATATAGTTTTTGTTATGTCGCATACTGTAAAATGGTAATATTCACAATGTACTGTTTTGTACTGTGGAAATTGGACCAGCCTGGGCCCTATTTGAAATATCTTTCTTGCAGAAGGAAAACATACATACCTTTTGCCTATCTCGTTTCGATATAAACTGTTGGATGTCGATTCTTAAAATTGCTTTAACCTAATAACCTCTTTTTAAAGTAATCAACATTTTAAATTTTTGTGGCCTACTCCATGGCTCCATGATCCATAAGATTCAGTTTCTTCAAGTTTGGTTTGTAATTTTGTATAGGATTCAGATTTAATCCTACATTTTGATAGACATTACTTTTGTAATCAATCAGCTTCTCTTTGTTCTTTCTTTAGTATTGAATTGTTTATGTTATAGATCTTACTGTGCTTGCACGACTTGATGATTCCTTCTTGAACTAGCTGCGGAAGCTTAAGTAGCGCCTAGGTGTTCCTACGCATTTGTACTTTTGGCTAATAAATATAAAAAGATAGAAAAAGTAAGGAAAACGTTGCATATGACCACATATTTATTCAAAAATTAGGGTAAAACACTTATTTAGCAGCTTAGTTGAAAGAGAAATGGTGAAGCTCCGACTAGCACCTAGGCGGCATACTGTTTTGAAACACTAAAGACAGATCATTGCTTCACCAAACTGCAATTTTCCTGTGATGTCCCTGTGGTGCTTCAGAAGTTAAACGCACAAAACGACTGAAGAATTGGTTACCAAACAAACAGAAATGTCGTTCTGTTTGCTGTTTTATCTTGCTTAGTGCCTTGCAAATCACGCTTGTCATGGACGAATCACATTTGCAATTTCCAGGGTGGCATATGCTGCCAATGCATTCTTTGGTCAGAGAATTGATTTATGCATCCAAAGAGGCATGTCTAATTGCTAGAGTTTAGCAATCTGGCACATTCTTCGGAAGGTTATTTGATAGTGTTGTCACGGGAAGCATCTTTTAGTGGTAAGGACCATTGCAATATGGTTTCTTTGATCATTATATATAATCAAAATGATAAATGGGTATGTACACATACCCATTGTTGGTTTTTTGAATGTGGGATTAGGGAAAATATATTGTATTCCAAAGTGTAATTACTCCTACGTTTGAAAAACCACCATGGGTATGTGTACATACTCATTAATCATTTTGGGTATGTATACATAGTCTAATCTAAGACACTTTAAAGTGATAACCATGAAAAATATATTATTGAGCCTTGAGCCTTTGACATCTCTTGCTGACATGATTGTTCAGCTCTTATTTTGAGCGTTTGTTTAGGTATCTTCCAACAGCTTTTCTTAGTTATTTAATGAATGCAGACTCAGAAGTTCACTTTGGCTTCAGTTCAAACCTCATCACATTGCTGCTGGAGCTGCATTCCTTGCTGCAAAATTCCTTCGTTATGACATTACTAGTCACCGTAATTTCTGGCATGAATTCAAGACAACTCCATACGTTGTGCAAGGTGAGCATGTAAGCTAAGCGTGGTTATGTATTAGGATTATCCTGAAACTGAGAATTGGCTATCAATTGCAGATGTCGTCCAGCAGTTAAAGGAGCTACTATAGGATGTATCGTTTGATAAATTTTCTTCATCTCAAGAAATTTGTATTCTTAGTTCTTATTCACCAATAAAAACACTGTTTTCAATTATTTAACTCAGTATTTTGAGAATATATCCGTTGTTTTTCTTACAGTTTATTACAGCCATTGTGCTGCTATGTACAAAAATTGAAGTTCTTGTCAATTGTTGTCCTTAAATTGTATGTAAAGTGTACGAATGTAATTTATTAGAGTATAATGTTTTACATGCTTTATGAATTATGCATGCGGAGTTACTATGGATAGTTAGAACCCATGTCGTACTTGGAATCTATAGTAACTTATGGCTATATTTTTCAAGCATTTAAATTTCAGAGTATTTATGAACAATTTTAGTTATAAAAACTCAAGTCTTTCTTGTTGATGTCAATAGTATTTAAAGTTCACTATTGTCACTGTTTAGGCATAGCTATTGAGACTGTGAATTGATAGTAACATGATATTTGCATGAAGACAGTATGACTGTCGCATTGGTAGTATTATATTTCAATGCACTTCAATCTCTATTCTAGGCATGCCTAGTGATTTGTTCGTAGTTTTTCGATCTTTCATTGGATCCTGATAATTTTAAATTTAGTGGAGATGTTAGACACAATTAATTTGTTCTAAAAATCAATCTTAAAAATCAATACAATTTGAACCACACAATCATAAAATCATGTCTTCTACAGTTATCAATAGTGCGCGGTATGAATGACTTTGTCAAGAAGGTTAATCACAACTTGCAAATTAAAGAACACATGTAAAAATAAGAAAAAATACAACACAAATGTAAAATCTAGATTAAGATCATAGGTTGGGGTCTTTCTATGTGTATGATGGTCGAAATGTAGGAAAATGAATAATCTAAGAAAAACCATAATTGAGGAAAAGAATAAGCAACTACAGGGAGAAATACACTTCCAGTCAATCATGACCCAACACCAGGCTAACCTGTTAGCGATTCTTGCAGCGCATTGACCCACAACACCGTGATAGCCTCCCAAGTCATCCCTTGGGTGATTTGACGAACGGGTCCAACTACAGGTTGGCCGACCCTCCTATACCATATTTCGTGTCATGTTTCCATTGATAAAAGTGTATTGCACGTGCGAAAGATGGGCTATATAAAAGGAGAGCACCACCCCCACTTTAGGACACAACACACAAAGGCAAATAGTAGCACTCTGTAGGTACTAGCAGTTCTTAGTGTTTAGAAAAAAAGGAGAGAGCCAAAGGTATCAAGGAAAAATACCAATCTTGTCGGCATCTCCGAGGATCATGCAGACGAGAGGCGAGTCTGTTTGTGCCTTATCCAGCACTACACTTCGGAGATGCTTCTGATGGTTGCTAGGATGTGTCAAGGCTGTCGACACATCTTCAAGTTTGTACCTTTACAAATTCTAATTCTTTTTTATCTAAGTGTGTGTTTGTGATTCTCTTGCATGTTCAGTCTGTTGATTTAAAAAGATTAAGTTTTTACTGCATATGAGTTCATCGCTCTATTTCATAGAATATCGTAGTCTTATATTGTGAGCACTAGAGTTAAGATAGTACCTTACTTTGTAGACATAATGTCTAGGATTACCTTTGTTTATAGCATATTCCACAGGTTGTAGAGTAGGTGGCATGTGATGACAGCCATGTCTGATCTTTTATAATCCTCTATGTTTGAGTACGTAGTAGGGTTAAAAACCGAAAAAGAAAAAGCTCGTGGATTCAAGAGAAAACTAATGTTGAAGTACCACGCTAGAAATCAATCTTACTTTGTGTCTAACTAGCCATCTTGAGAATCAGAATCCCTCTCTACCCCAACCTACATATTCCTCATGTTAAATTAAATAATATTAGAATTCTTTAAAGGAAGTGATACAATAGTACTTTGCACTTGCGGATTTTTTTTGAACATAACAAATACCAACAACAGGGTACAAGGTGTGGAGAAGATGTAACAAATACCAACAGGGTACAAGCGTGGAGAAGATACCGATAGGCCAGCACTTGATACCTCTCACTTTCTCCCTGTTTTCTACACACTGAGAGCTAGTGTTAATCGTGTGGAGCAGTGCTTTTTACTTTCTCTTGTGTTTCATATTGAAGCGAGAGATGTACTCTTTTTTATCGCCTCTCCAAGATGGTTTCCAGAGAGAATATTCTGTGGATTGCATGTGGGAATAACTTTTATAGCGTTTACAGATTGAGAACTAGTGCTAATCGCATGTAAAAGACCACCACCAGAAGTGTTTATACAGCGTTGGTAGACTTCTCAGATCGGTTGACATGGGAGTGGGATCGTTCAGCTCAATTTTTATCATGTAGTCTTTTTGGTAGGACTTAGATCTTGTAAATAAAGAAATTGTCATCTATAATATTTATATAAAGACAATCCACTAAAAATCTAATCTCATCTCTCATTTCGTATATCCGGATCGTTCTATCTCCTTCCTCTCCTTCCTCTCCTTCCCCGTGGCCCACCCTCAGGTTTGGGTTAGCATGCAGCGGACCCGCGGTCAGGATCCCAAGCCCCAACAATGCAGCCTCTCCTTTTATAAAAAAAAAAGCAGCGTCTCCTCTCCCCGCACGCCGTCGCCTGGTGCCTCGCCTCCTCTCCCCGCCGCCGCCTTCCCTCCTCGCCCCACGCCCGCCGTCGCCTCTCCCTCCTCTGCCGTCGCCTTCCCTCCTCTCCCCGCGCCAGCCTCCGCGTCACCTCTCCACCGTGGGGACGAAAGATCTGAGCCGCCCCGCGTCGGCTTATAAGACCCGCACCTTGCTCCTTCCCTGCCGCCTCAGAGCCCCACCCCGTCCCGAGCTGCGGGATGACCTGGAGACCCTCCACTCCACCGCGTCACTAAGCGTCTATGAGCCCCCTGTTCTAAAAGCTTCCAAACCCAAGCGGGGGGGCTCCGGGATGGCGAAGGCGACGAAGGAGATGGGCGACGGCACCACCGTGCTCCACCAGAAGCTCTGCCTTTCCATCGACATGGAGAACCAGCTAATTTACGGGTGAGCCGCGTCACATTTTTCATTGATTTACTGTTGCACCAACAGTTACATTACAAACTCATTTATGAATTATATTCCCATTTGTAAGTTCACCAAATCCATGATTCAAAGAGATGAAAAATGCCCCCCATCACAAATAGGCCAGGTCTAGCTAATGGTGAAGAACAGTAACGAATTCAATGTTTTTTACTGGAACTTTTGAGACTAGGAGTCAATTTTTCTTTCCCTAGCGGCCTAACCTGACAGTAGTTTGAAACTTTGAACTCTGAATTAACACTGTAAAGTTCAGTAAAGCAATACACTTATTGTTCAGTTTCTTACTTTACTTAGAAGTTAGCATTCTTTTTCTCAAGCAATAAGTTCGGTTAAGCACTGCACTTATTGTTCAGTTTTTCATTTTTACCTAGAAGGACCATTCTTTTTTGTCAAGGAACATCTAAGAACATCAGATTTATTTGAACTTATTTTTTAATTCCTGCAGCAATGCTATGCACATCTTTACACAATTTGGCTAGCAAGAAGCACAATAGCATGTGTGCGACTACAAACCAATACAAAAAAGAACAGTAAGTTATAGCCAACTTTGTTTTTTCTCAATTAATTTAAATTTTTTTATTTTCTCTATTTTTAATCTTTACATTTTCTTCTCAAATGTACTCAAAATTAATGAGAGCAAGAATTCTTTTTTAAAAAAGGGAGCAATAAGATAGCTACGGTGCTTTGTTTTCGTTTATGTTAGCTCCTGATGTCATCCCCTCGTGCACGTGCCCTGGCTTTGTGAGCAGGCATAGTTGCTCTTCGAGGCGTTCTTAGCAGCTATCTCTAATTCTTAATGTATGAAAAGTTTTTGCAGCCATGTTTTTTTTATTATTCTCTCCTAAGCAATAATTGTTATCGTCCAGTGTCCAGATCATGCAACTCAACATACCAGCTTGATAGCTGACACTTTCCATGCATATCGCCAGGTTGAAATGTTTCTTCCCAACAAAAGGATGCAAATCTTGGAGGTAAGATCGGTAATGCCCACAAAACAACCTCCATAATCTGCGGTTGCCGTGTGTTTGCTCAATTTTAGCTAGGTCTGTCAGAAACAACAAGCCGTGCAATATTATTGCTGGGCATTAGTGACCTGTGCAATGTGATTTGTTGACCCGATTTGCTATTATCACAGGTATATTTTTTAGAATCCTAATGTTGCTTTGCTTTCATCCTTGGTAGGGACTTTCTAGGAAGGAATTCAAACAGACAAAAGAGGTTATGGCCAATGAGATTATAAGAAGCCTTGAGAAGAAGTTGTTTCCTGGACTTAAAGATTCAATAGTGCTCAAGAAGGTAATTTTTTCCCCAGTGCTTTGATTCTGTAGATGTGTGCCACCTTTTTATTTTAATACAATGCTTCATTCAAACTATCGACTTACGAATAGTTGGTGTTACTGTTTGTTGTGGTCCCTTCCATGACATGGAGGTTAAGAGCAAATAATCTAATATAAGCTGCAAATGACATTTCCTCTTTTCAGGTTTTGTCCAAACTATGCCAGCAGCCAATAATTGTTCATATTCCAGAGCATGAGGTAAATTATACTCTTCAGACATAATTCATGTACAAAGATAGATGCTAGGACCTTTGATTGAAATCTGTAAATATTGTTGTGACTTAAATAAAAGAGCCATTTCTGATTGGTTTGTGTTTTTTGTATGGGTGATAAGTTATGATTGAATGTAGGAAGAATAGTGAAACTCTCATAGTTATCATTACTATTGGATCCTGATTGTGGCATGACAATGTAAACAAAATAAAATAATAACTATTCGTTTGTATATTCAATACCAGATGAAAATGTTTGTTTGTATGTTTTTATCTATAAGATATTTGACACAGGCTGTAACATTTCATGCTCTCGTAAGCAAACAACCAAAAATCTTAAGAATTCAAATTTCGAATTCAAACCTTCCAAAAAGAGAAAGTTCAGAACTTTTAAAAACAAAAGCTATGAAGTAGGGGAACCCAAAAATTTTTTGGAAGGACATTACTCTAAGGTTGGCCAAATCTTTCAGACTTAAGACTCCAAGCCAAAACATCGAATCCTTAACGAGTATATATCTTCCAAATTCTGTAGTTCCGGATCCATTTCAAAATTCAACATGATCCTAAAACAGAAGTTGTTCTTCCCAAAAATTTCTACCTCTCTGCCTAATTTCAAGATTTTTGGAATTGTGGAGGTAGTCTTTTCAGACCTCGGAAACTGGTCAACTGATCTGCCTTCAGCAGATTTTCATAAGTCTGCTTATCGGTTTAACAGTTTTCAAATTTTAATATCTTCTGCATTCCTTTGAAAAACCACGGGATCGGGTGCACCATGGGCTGGATCCCGTGCGGCCGTTTCCAGTGCGCCCCCGTGCGGTTGCACTCGTAGGCTGCCACGTGTCCGCGGGGCTGGAAAATCATTTATCCTTTCAGAAATTATTTAATAAATGCGCAGAAAATCAGTAAATCTTCAAAAATTCATAGAAATTAATTCTGAGATCAGAAAATTGCAAATAATATACGGTTGGAATCCTTGTAACATGAAGAATATTTTGGAGCACTCAAATGTGCATTTTCTGCATTGTAGATAATGCTAAAAATTGCATAGTGTGCAACATACATTAATGCATATCTACATTTTTCATGCATTATTAAATTGTGAAAAATGCATATTTATATTCTCCTGAACATTATATACCATCCTAGAATTATTTAGAATTTTTAGCCTAGCATATTAATTATAAATAATTTATTAAGCTTAGATGGTATTTAATTCATTATAATCCAATTTATGTCAATAAATGTTAAATCTTGGTCAGAAATTATTTTATAGACTATTTAATTTAATGATCCAGTAATATGTTAATTTAGGTCTTCAAGAACCATATTAAAAGAATTTAAAATTTAATTTCCCATTTTAACCAATAAAGGTATATTAGGAATTCATTTAAAACCTTTTTCATAAATATATCCGCAGCACCTTAACCTAATAAAATCCTTTATCATGCATGGTCATGCGCACATCTTTACCATCTCATTACATGAGCATGTCATCTCATATTGTAAAATACAAGTCTTTTGTTTAAATTTTGCGCGTCATTTCATGCATATAGGAAACAACGTTGAAGGTGAGCCTGTGAAAGCTGCTACCGAGGACCCCGTTGCTGCTGATCATTCTCTTGCTTGTGTTAACTCAGCAAATCGAAGGCAAGCCCCGGTGCATTAACCTTATTTTAATTGTTTTACATTTTATCACTGTGTAAACCTAGATTGCATATAGGGATCCTTTCTCTGGGTTAAGTATTTTGGTACAGGTAACTCGATGTAGAGCTAGACTATGAGTCTTATTTAACGGTAGAAGTCGAGTGAATGAGAAACTTCACTCGCAAGCTTTAGGTGGTTACTATAGACACTAAAAAATGGCATGAAAGGATAAGGCTGGTTTAGTTTATCACATAAATGATGAATGCGAGACCGGACATGGAAGTGTAGGTTGGCAACAGGTGAGGAGTCTTGTGTGCAGTAGCTCTGTTTGTGTCGGTTAAGTACCGGTCGAGTGTGGCCCTGTTGAGCAAGTTTGAACAGTACCGATTATATGCTAGATATATGGAACCCAATAAACCGATGTAGCTCAATAGCGTAGTGGTTGGACGTAATCCTACATCTCTTTTGGCGAGGAGTTGAGAAAGACTCGTGTCTAACTATGGATGCACCCGGCATGGTGATCGCATGGAGGACCCTGTTCTTGGGAGAGGTGCACGTCGGACTGGCCCTATGGTATTGTTGTGAAAGGTTGTCACATGCGGCTTTCGGGAAGCGTGTACGTGTCGTGTAATTCGGGTTTCTCCTGCAGGACGTAAATCGATTATAATCGCTACCCCTCACAGTAATGAGTACCGCTTGTTACTGTGTCACATCGTAGTAAAAATGTGAATGATGGAGATAATGTGATTTGTTTGATGATATTTATCAGAAATTTCATGGCAACCATGTTTGATGTAGTCATAGTGCAAACTAAATTTACCTTTGCCTTACTCTTAATCTACGGCTAAAACTTGAAGATAAGGATCCAATATATTAGCGCTATATTTTTGCAAAAGAGCCTACCTTTGATTCAGCCTACTCATGCTTCGGTTGTAGATGGTCATTTTTGACGGGTAAGTCTTGCTGAGTAATTAGTACTCACAGTTTGTTGTTTTCCGCTTTTTGTATGTAGACTTTTCTGCAGGTTGGTATGACTGCTGCGGCAAGGTGTTGTACGAAGGTGAACCCCTTGCGGACTGGTCTATTGACTGGGTTTTCTCTTCACCTACCTCAGGCCGCGAGGACTGAAGCATGTCTTAGGGCAAGGCATGTCGCAAGTTTAGGAAACCGTCTGAGTGTATTGCCGTTGTGTTTTGCTTCCGCTCGGTTTGAACTCTGTTTTTAAATATCTATTCTAAGACAACTTGAACCTTATTGTAAGACTTTAAATCAGTTTCCTGTATTTTATCTTATGACTCGTGTTGTACTATTTCGGTATTGTTGTTCAATATCACCCGATATGATCGCCGCCTGTGATTTTGGGGCTGTTCTGCCACACAGATCCGGCTTTTCTCTTTTTGTTTGTTTTTATCTACCAATATTCTATCAGTTCAGATAGAATCTTGCTCTTGATATATGATAGAACACCAGGGGGTTTGTTCCTTTGAAGCTATTATCCATCTGGTCTGAACCTTGGAGAACAGCCTCTCCCACGACATTGATGTCAGCTGGGGTTCCAGATAATTTGGCCCAGTAAGACACTTCGTTTTGTGGCATTTTCTTTAGAATCACTTTGTTTTGCTCGAGTCTTGGCAGCTAAGAAAGCATTTTTTCCCCAGTTTCTTTATAGTTCAGTTCATGGATTGGATGGCTATTCTCTGATGTCTCACATGTATTGTCTATTAAAATGGCCTTGATATTGTGTCTCTAAAAGTTTAGCCTCACTGCTGTCACCAAAATCCTTAAGTGATAGGTCTACGAAACCATTAACATTCTTATCTTTAGATTGATTATGTTGTGCCCCATTTTTAAGTCTATCTGTATTTTATCATTGCAAGTTTGTTTACTCATTATCATTAAAATTGTTGCTGTCAAATATTTTTAGTATAAATTCTGAAGTTCCAATTCTTTCCAAGCAAATGCAGCGACTCACAGTCAGGAGACCTTCCGAAGGCAGATAGGGCTGTTGATGGGACATTTTGAACAATTGTCTATCATTTCACAACTGAACTCTCTTGGGGCGTCCCCAAAGGTGCTCTCATTGCCTGAAAGGTTCAGACAATGGTGGCGGAATTCTCGTGCTTGGGGAAATTGTGGATCCTGGATCATACTCCACTTATTCCATCACGGTAAGTATTTTTTTTAAAAAAAATTACTTCAGAAATCTGCACCACTGTCATATGTTTCAGCAGATATTGTCCTGTGATCTCTGTGCATTTTTTTTAATATTCTGAAATGCTTTCCATCTGAATTTGGAGTATTGAGTTCACCTTAGCAGATACCCAATTCATTATAGAAGTTAATAAAGTAGTTTTTTTTCCTTGAGAGTTCAGGAGGACAATTGTAGTTCCATATATAAGTGGTGCCAGTGAAAACAATCTTGCTGAGTTTCTGATTGGTAGATTTTTGAACCACTATCTTATACCTTGATCTGAAATTGAATAACTGAGTGGATTTATCAAAAATGTTGATTAAAGAGATTAGTGGATGCCATGTATTGATCATGAAGTAACACTTCAGATATTTTTCATCTCATGTTCCAAATTTTATTGTTTGGGTCTAACTATTCTTTTTTAGTTCATTCATAGATCTTTCTTTGTAATTTTTTGATTTGAATATTTAATCTGCATGATTTTTTTAAATGTATTCTCATATCATTTTCAAACCATTCAAAAATTTTCGGAGCAACGCACCGGGGGTCATCTAGTTTTGACTACGCTTACTCCCTTTTGTAGGCCCAAGAATCCATGTGGTTGCTTCTGATTGGCTGGAAGTGTGTTTTCTTCTTTAGTTACTCGTGCTTCCCAAGGTTCCCCTCATATCTGAGTATAAATCACATGCACGGATAAATCCACCAACACCTGTGGAAATAGGTAGTAATAAACTCTTATCGCTATTTTGGTTGATCACTTGTATGCCTTTTATAGGGATTTGTGGTCAAATATGGTATTTAAGGATCTTCAACAAACTCCTTGTTACGATCCTTAAATTTGATATTTGACCATTAAATCCCTGTATAAAGGATATCCATGTGACAACCAACATAATGGTAGAAGTTTAGTACTAACTATTTTCAAAAGTGCTGGTGAATTTATGCATGCAGGTGATTTATACTCAAAATTGAGGGAAACACAAGCAACTAAGAAAGAAAACATACTTCTAGCTTGTCTGGGGCACGCACACAGGTTCCTAGGCCCACAAAGGGAAGTAAACATGCTCAAACTAATCATTTACCTATTATACAAGACCTAGGGCCCACCAAGGAGCCAACAAGATGAAGATGGGGTCGAACCGAGCCAATCTCGAGTCGAGGAGGTCGGCTGACCTTCTAGCGCTTCTCGTGGCACCGTTTAACCCATAGGACAGTGGTGCTCCCTAGTCATCCCCTGTGTGTTTCTGCGAATGGGCCCAACTCCTGGTCGGCCGACCTCCCTGGTTTTTAGCACTAGTCCAAACAGGCTCTAAATTCTCTGACACTATACTTTGATGCTACTTTTGAGGGGTGCTAGGATGAGTGTCGAGCCTATAGACACAATCACCAAGCTTGTACATCTGCAAATGCTTCTTGAATCAATAAGTGTTTGTGATTTTTTTGCATGTTCATATTCTGTTGATTTAATAAGATTTAGTTCTTACTGCTTACGGGTTCATCACTCTTATAGAGTACCTTAGTCTTATATTGCTAGTGGGTTTACGGTAGTAATTTACTTTGTAGATGTGTTGTCTAGGATAGTGGTTATGTTTGTTTATTGCATATTCCAAGAGTTGTAGAGGTAGGTGGTAGGTGGTGATAGTCTTGTTCGTCCTTTGTAATCTTGCACGTTTGTGTATGTAGTAATGCTGGAAGCTAAAGCAGCCTGTGAATACAGAAGGAAACTAGTGTCCAAAGTAACATGTTAGAAATCGACCTTACCTTGTCATTAGACTTAGTCATCTTGAGAATTCCTCTCCACCCTTAGCCCACGTAGTTCTTGTTGTCTCTGAATGAACTAAGTTAGAAGATAGTACACATATTCTTTGTGCTTGATAACCTTGAAACACTCTAAGGGCCCGTTTGGATCTTTGGAATTAAATTCATTTTAAGAATTACAATTTGAACATAAATTAATTAATATAGTTGTATATGAAATATATTTGTATATTTATTGTTAATCATACAAGAGACGTACTTATATGTTGCATTTTTATTATAGGGAAGTGAGTTGAAGAGTGTGTTGTAAGTTGGAGAATAGAATTGTAGCATAATAGTCTATAGAATCCCTTTCTATCTCTCACCCTATGAATTCGAGATAGACTTATTTGTAAGCTTGAGAAAGTTGTAAAATCTCAAATTTCAAGCTAAATAGCCTAACTTATTATGTAGATTTCAATTCCTTCAAAATAAAGAGATTCAAACGGCCTCTAAGGGAAATGTTAGTGGTATTCCGTGCGCTCGTGGATTTATCGGTGACATAACAATAACAACAAGCAGTTCTGGCGCCATTATCGGGGAAAGGTCGCTATATTATCTTTGAGGCTAGTCATCTTTGTATCTTTTTATTTTTCTTTATTTTTTTCTACATTCTACCATGGAACTATCTGTTTCTAAACTCTTTGCTCAGAAGAGCGAGTTCTTTGAGCCACCTCCATCATAACCTATTAGAACATCTGGTTATGAACTTCGTCTTGGTTTTATAGCCATGGATCGGTAGCAATCCTTCTCTGGCCATAAATATGGAAACCTATACTATCGTATGCGAGAATTCAAGCTATTGTGTTCATGCATGACTATTTCAGACATGACGCAAAAAACTTATAAATGGAAGTTGTTCCCCTTCTCTCTCAAAGAGAAGGCAAAAGCAATGGTACACTCTTACCATACCAAGGATGATCAGTGATTGGCAAATACTTCGAGATCACTTTTGTTTCGCTTTGTTTCTCCTCTCCCATGTCATTTCTCTACGACATAAGTTGTTGAATTCCAGTAGAAGGAGAAGGAAATCATAGGTGCAGCTTGGGCTAGGTTCTTAGAGCTAACCTCTCTAACTTGTCTATACCAGAACATGTCTTGCTTCAACATTTTTATTTCGGTCTTAGCAAGGAGTCTGCCCTATACCATGATATCAGTGCTGGAGGATCATTCATGTACAAGATGATAGATGAGGGGAGAAAAATCCTAGACACCCTTCTGGACAACATTTCCTTCTTAGACTCTAGTACCCGCTCCACACTGACGTTCCCTTAAAGGTATGAATTGATTTTAGTGATTGAGTGAACACCATAAGTAACTTGTGTATTGTAGATTCTACCCTCTAAATTTTACATCAATATGGTGGGTTTTTTTGATGGATGACAAGGACGATGTTAAGGAGAGGAGTATCGGGTGAAGATGGATCAAAGCTTGGGACTAGTTAGCGAGTCAATAGGATCGATGGTACTATTAATAGGGGTCAAGTCATTTCTCTCAGATCATACAAGTGTTAGGAGGTATAAATGCTCTTAGTTTTTTCAAAATGCATTTATGGCATAGGATGCAAGTTGGTCGGAGCCGAAGTCAAATTGAAGTCGAAGACTCAAGATTTAAATTTAGATGCATTCATCGAACAGTTCGGTGATCTAGAATTTTAGAGTCCAGAGAAAGTGTCTTCTGGAGCTATACGCAGAGTCACTGGACAATCCAGTATGGTCAGAGACTGGATAGTTTGGTGAGCCAAGAGATGTAAGTTCAGAGGAGGTGTCTTTAGGAATCCAAAAGAGAGTCACCAGACTGTCTGATGAAGGTATGCATCGGACAGTCTGGTGTCATATAGAATAGATTTCAAAGAGAGTGTTTTTGAGATTTGCAGAGATATGGAGTCACTAGCCAGTTCGGTGACTTGTAGAAGCAGACAACTTTATGATATTATGTTCCAACGGTTATTTATAGGTTGGTAGCCTATGTAAACTATGGAGAGGGACATTGAGGAGGGATTTTAAGATTTGAATTGCTGGAGTAAATTTGTGAGAGGCATGGGACACCAAAGAGAGAGCACAACTCAAGTTTTGAGATCTTTTGTGTTAGTAGGAGAGCTTCCAAAGCTTGTAAGGCTTTGAGGGAAGTGAACTTGGCTTGTTACTCTTGGGTTGGCAACCTTAGAGTAGCTAGGAATCGGTGTTTGAGATTTTGAGGGATTGTGAAAGACAACGCCAAGTTTGTAAATAGTTACGGATTTGCCGCTCGAAAGGGACATCAAGAGGGAGTGTTCAAGCTTGGAGGCTTGCTCTTATGAGTGAGTATTGTTTGCTACCACTGGGATCGTCGGTGACTTCATCCGAGAGTGAAGCATTCTCTAGAGAGCACCATTCTGTGAATGGCGGGAGGGATCAGTACTTCGATGGGAGTAGCACAACAAGGATTATAGGAAGGCACCAACCTTTTGATACCTTAGGAGAAAATTGTTGAGCATTCTTTTGACCCTACTCTTTAAAGAGAAGTACCAACTTTGTCGGCATCTTCTCCATACTTGTACCTGACGAGTGTCTCCGAGGATCGTGCAGAGAGGCTGGTTTGTCCGTGTCTTCTCCAAAATTGTACATTTGTGCTACTCCCGAGAGGTACTAGGACAAGTGTCAGGCTTGTTGACACCATCTCTAAGCTTGTACCTCTACAAATGCTTCTTGGATTCATGTAAGTGTTTACAATTCTCTTGCATGTTCATTAGTCTGTTGATTCAAGAAGATAAAGTTTTTACCTTGGTCCTTTAATATTGGAGATAATTCCTTTCTTGGCCCTAAAAAAATCAATGCTTCTTTTCTTGGCCTTTTTTAATTTTAACTTCCTTTTAAGGATAGAAATCTGTATTTGGTTCCTTTCTTGGCTTTTTTGTCAGTTTAAGCCCTTAACGGTGTTAAGTAAAGGATGAAATGGCCTTTTTACCCTTCACATTAATAAAACAACATAATTTTCATTTGCAATTATGTTAATCTGAGTGTAAAATCACATTTAAACATTGCAATTTCCATTTTAATAGAATAATATTTTTAAATTAGTTTACAATCATATTAAGACGGTTGCAAATGGAATTATATTGGTTATTTATATGAGGTAAAATAGTCAATTCACCCCTTACTTAACACCATTAAGGGCTTAAAATGACGGAAAGACCAAGAAAGGAATCAAATATAGATTTCTATCCTTAAAAAGAAATTCAATTAAAAAAGGGCTAAAGAAGGAAGCACTGACTTTTTTAGCGCCAAGTAAGGATTATCTCTTAATATTGCTAGCGGGGTTATGGTAGTGACTTACTTCATGGACATGGTGTCTAGGATGGTGATTACCGTTGTTTTCATGCATGATTATTTTAGGCATGGCACAAGAAACTCTAAAGTGGAAGCCATTCCCCTTCTCTATAAAAGAGAAAGCAAAGCAATGGTACACTCTTACCGTAGCGATGATATGGTGATTGACAAATACTTCAAGACCACTTTTGTCTCGCTTTCTTTCCCTTGACCCATGTCATTCCTCTTGACAGAAAGTTGTTGGATTCCAACAGATGGACAAGGAAACCATAGGTGCAGCTTTGGCTAGGTTCTTAGAGCTTATCCAAACTAGCTCTAACTTGTCTATACCAAAACATATATTGTTGCAACATTTTTATTTTGGTCTTAGCAACGAAATCTGCACTGTACATTGACATATGTGCCAGAGGATCATTCATGGATAAGATGATAGAGGAAGGGAGAAAAATCTTAGACACCCATCCATGACAACACTTCCTTCTTAGACTCTAGCAACCCCCTCCACACCGATGTCAAGCCAAGCTACGAGGAGACCTTTTCAACCAAATCAGAGCCTTTACCATACACATCCAAATATTTGACCATTGAAGACTCACTCGAACCATCAACACCAAGAGAAGAAGAAATTCGACCTTTGGACTTGCCGGTTGAAATCAACCATGAAAACACCTTTTCCATGTGGCAAGGGAAACCACAGTACCCGTCCTTAAGAAAATCTTTCCCAAGATCAAGTCAACAAGAAGGAAGTGATGTAAGCAACCTCACATACACACAAGGAATGGTCAAGAGAAGTGGAGCGCTCTTCCAAAGCTACCCAAATCGTTTCGCCATCCACAGCCATGCCTTGTTCCATTAGGGGTGTCACCATAGAAGCCCATTATAATCTCAGCATTAGAGCCAATATCATATCCGAAAACTTTGCGCCTATCATTGTTGGCAACATGCCTTTATGCCCGACAGACAGGCTCTTTAGAAGCCCATCTGGACTCATCCTAGAAAGCCGTGGGATAGCAAGGGCTGTACCAATTAGAGTAAACAAAATCAATGTTCACCTGGACCACATCCTTCCTACGCTCGATTTAGATCTTCTCATAGGCTACCCACTAGATCATATTCTCAATTTTAATGCAAATCAAGGGAGCCTTAAAAAAATGCTTGGGAGCACCACTTTAGCTATGCCTATTAATGTGTATGTGATTCCTAATCTTCCGTCAGGTCGTGGTAACTTTTGATTTAGTCGAGATGCGACACACAATCGATCCGATCTCTTATCAACATGATTCAAACCTCGCAATCGCAACACCACTTCTCCTATGATTATCAATCATGCGACACACGATTGACCTTAGTAAAAAGGCTAATTGTAGCCTGCGAATTGAAGAACACAAGCAAGAATAAAGAAGAACGCAACACAGATCAGAAATCTGAATTAAGCTCATAAAGTTGGAATCCAACATACCGTCTAGCGGTGAAACTGTTTGATACCGATTAATCTAAACAAAATTTTAGTCTAATGATGGCACTACTGTTTATATATAGTTTATGGCATTTTTAGTGGACAAACTCTAATATTAATGAGCTTAGAAAAGATACATAGCCCAAGGGTCAAAAAATGGTGTCACAACACCCTGATAGATTTTAGATGTCATATTTTTCAGCAATTCTTGGACACTTAGGATGTATTTTGGCATGGTATTAAATCCATTAGAAAGATTATCTCCTTATCTTTTCATCTATATCTAGAACGTCAAAAATAGAGTTTGTATGCGACCTAGGTCCATATCTAGAACGTCAAAAATAGAGTCCGTATGCGATCTAGGCATCTGTTTTAGTGCAGGCTGCTTCTGTAGTCCGATTAGAACTCAAACCCGAGTTAGATTCAAATTCCTTTTGAAATTGAACGTCCTTTCTTGTCTTGTGCAGCACAAAATTATTCTCTAACTTCCCTTACTTCTCTCTAATGTTCCTGTAATTTCAACTGTTTGCACAGTTCCATCAATACTAATTTGAGTAGTGTTATGTGTGTCTAAAGTAGTGATGTCCTCATCATCCTCTCCTTGTTTTGAAGACATCTTCGACTAAAGTTCATTGTCAAGAACTTAGACTTCACCATGCCCTGCAATATGCATAAAAATGTGGAGAGATTCTCATAATCTCATCATTCTCACCTTTTTGATGGCAAGCCATCCTCGGCTTGCTCCTTTGGGTAGCATGATTTGGTAAACTTGCTTCACGAATCAAATCAATTTTATGTTCACACATTCGAATGGGTAAAAATCCTAGAGATATTTCTTCGGCATTAGTATCATGATATTTTTACAAATGGTTAGTAACAAGAGCAAGCAAATATGTAGAAAGATCACGACATGCAAACAAAGCATCTTTGTACACTAAAGTATAACATGAATTATTTTTAGCATAAAAATTAGTAAGATTGACTTTTTACCAAAATATATTTTGAAATAATCCGCATGATTATCATCATTATCATTTTTTATGAGAAAGCATAAAGTGTGTTGTCTTAGAAATATTAGATAAATATGACAGGGATGATATTTTGTATTTCTAATATTTAGTTTGATATTTATTTTCACCACGTAAGAGGATTTTAAATTTAAGCAAATATAAACTTTATGCACTATAAACATACATCTATGACCATAGTTTCCTATAACATAAAAGTTTGGGGAAGTATCTCTCTTTACATAGATCACAAAAAGTATCATACTCAAAATAATTTAAAGTTTTTGGAGAAGATCGCAATTTCAGCACTAGTGAATAGATAAAAATAAGATGTATCAAATTTATTCACTTCTTGTATAGTAAGAAAAGAAATATCAGCACACAACTCAAGATTTCACAAAAATCAGTGGACAAATCAAACATTGACAAAGATAAATGGATAAAAAGTGATACTAGCAGTTGCTTTACAAAAGTAGGATAGACAAAAAAAATTTAGCACGACTAAGATATTATCACCTTTTATAGATCGATGTTCAATATTTTTTTCTCATTTTCAGCAATAACTTTTGGCATGTTATGACTAGTCTCATCTTAGGCTATTGCATGGATCATTGTGTATCTCTTCTTTATCTATATTTGTATCATTTTTATCTTGTGTGATCTCAATTTCATGCAAAATGTTAAGTGCAATAGGAGGTACACTAGAAAGCTCCTCCTCTAGAGAGTTTATATCACAAATAGACATAGGTTCAGAAGATGTATCAACACAAGTTTGTCTCATTACAATTTTAGCATCATTTTATGTCTGAGAAAATTCTTTAGTTATATATAAACATTGCCACCAAGTTGAAGCACTACCAACTAATGGACTAGCAACATTCAAAAGTTTTATCCTTTCACACATATGGCATTGTGCAAATATATTCTCTATCTCTCTTTCTCAAGTAATATATTTAATAGAATCTAAACCATAATATGAAGGTAGAGATGAAAGAATATAATTACTCATAGTAAGAAATGATCTAACAATGGTCTGAACTTCACACATTTTTTTATCATGAGCAATATCTCTCTGATTACATCCCTCAAGGTTTACCAAAATATTGTCCATATGCTCATTTTGTTTTTAAAATGCTTTGTTGAGATTATCAACGACGCTTTGCGAAGTCCTACTGAAATTGTATTCACCACCTTTTCTTCCTGTCATGGTTTGAAAAATAACACATAGGCAATGCAAAATATTATCCCTACAACTACAGTAAGATAGGTGGTGAAAATTACACAAAAAAACACCTTACTGAGCTCTTGCAAGATTCTTACTAAAGCAAAGCAAAAGATGGTGCAATCAGTAGCAGGAGAAACCTAGAATCAGTGGTGTAGCAATAGCAAAGTCGAATACAGTGCTGATTAGAGCTGGATATGTGGAGATTGGAATATTAAATAAGTATTCTAAGTAATTATATTCTTTCACCTAATATGTGGAGATTGGAATATATGGAGATTAGAATATTGACTAAGTGCTGACTAGAGGTGAATATGTGGAGATTAGAATATCGAATAAAGTGCTGACTAGAGGTGAATACGTGGTTCTTAATCTTTCATCAGGTCGTGGTAACTCTCAATTTGGTAGAGATGCGACACACAATCGATCATACCTCAAATCAACATGATTCAAAACTCACAATCGCAGCAATACTGCTCCTTAGGTTATCAACTGTGCAACACACGATTGACCTTGTCAAAAAGGCTAATCCTAGCCTGCGAATCGAAAAACACAAGGAAGAACAAAAAAGAACGCAATTCAATTGAGAAATCTAAATTAAACTTACGAAGTTGAAATTTAATAAACTGTCAAACGTGAAGCTGTTTTATAACAGATTAAAACTAGTAAAAACCTCAGGCTAATGAAAGTGGCTAGTAATTATATAGAGTTTAGGATGTCCTTAGAGGAAAACTCTAATACTAATAGGCCTAGGAATGATACACGACTCAAAGACTAAAAGATAGTGTCATAGCACCAGGGCAATGTCTGGATGTCATCTTGTTTTAACTATTCCTACTAACTCCGGTTGAATTCGGAGATAATTCTGCTGCCATTAGAAATGTTATCTTCTTAGTTTTTCATACATATTTCGAATGTCCAAAACGGGTTTCGGATGCGACCTGGGCATCTGTTTTAGTATGGACTGTTCCTGGAACCCGAGGGTAACTCGACTCTGAGTTGGATTGAATCTCCTCTGGGGTTCAACGTGCTTTATTGGTCTTGAGTATCTCCAAGTCCTTCTTCATACTTCTCTTGACCCTCTTCAATATTTCTAATCATGATAAAGTCATTAGGTACCAATCTATTCTTAAAGTAAAGAAGACATGTGTTTAAAAACGAGCTCACCTCTAAATTTAATTTTCGTGCAAGAGATCTTATGATTGGACCATCTATATTAAGTGGAGGAGATTTGTGTTTATCCAATGAAGGGATGCCCTCATCATCCTCCCCCTTTTGAATCGGAGTCATCCTCGACTCAAGCTCATCTTCTTCTTGGTTGTATGGCTTCAAATCTGCAACGTTGAATGTAAGACTTCTCTCGAACTTGGAAGGCAACTCAAGTTTATATGCATTATTATTAATCTTCTCAACTATCTTAAAAGGACCAGCAGATCTAGGCATTAATTTAGATCTTCTTAGCTTCAGAAACCTATCTTTTCTCAAGAGCAACCAAACCAAATCACCCAGTACAAATTTAACTTCATATCTACCTTTACGACCGGCAAGTTTATACTTCTCATTCATCTTTTCAATTTTTTGTTTAGTTGTTTCATGCATCTTGAGAATAAATTCAGCATGTGCCTTAGCATCATTACGAACTCTTTCGTTAGTATGCAAAGGCAAAAGATCAATTAGAGTACGAGGGTTAGAGCCATATACTATCTCAAATGAACTTACCTTAGTGTTGGAGTGTTCCGTCCGGTTGTATGCGAACTCCACATGAGGCCAACATTTTTCCCACATCTTAAGTTTTTCTTTAAAATTACACGTAGCATTGTAGACAATGTACGGTTCACTACCTCGGTTTGTCCATCTATTTGTGGGTGACATGTAGTTGAAAACAGCAACTTGGTACCCAACCTATTCCATAAGGTGTGTCAAAAGCGACTCAAGAATTTTGCATGAATGTCTGAAATAATAGTAGAAGGCATACCATGCAAACGAACAATTTCTTTAAAGAATAGATTAGCAATATGTGTAGCATCATCGATCTTATGACATGGTATAAAGTGTGCCATCTTAGAATATCGATCCACTATCACAAAAATACTCTCTCCACCCTCTTAGTCTAAGTAATCTCAAAATGAAATCCATAGAGATATCGGTCCAATGAATAGAAGGGATGAGAAAATACATGTACAAACTATATGGGTTTAGTTGTGACTTAGCTTTTTGACATGTAGTGCAGCGAGCGATGAAGCGTTCAACATCGCGTCTCATCTTTGGCCAAAAGAAATGTGACCAAAACATCTTCTGTCTTCTTCGTTTCAAAGTGTTCCATCAATTCTCCTCTATGCACCTCCTATAACAACAAAAGACGAATAGATCCAACTGGAACGCAAAAACAGTTGGCTTTAAAAAGCCATCATTAAGCACAAATTTGTTTCAAATTTTACCTTCACGACAATGTAGCAACACATCCTTAAAATCAACATCTAACACATATTATTGCTTAATTGTTTTTAATCCAAAAAACCGACAATCAAATTGGGACAACTTGGCATATCTTCTAGACAAAGCATCGGCAATCACATTATCCTTTCCTTTCTTATGTTTGATGATGTAAGGAAAAGATTTAAGAAATTCAATCCACTTAGCATGTCTATGGTTAAAGTTATTTTAGCTACGAATATGCTTACGTGACTCATAATCGGAATGAATGACAAATTCTTTTTTTCTTGAACAGCGCATAAGAAATGCGCGTCATTTCATTAAAAAGAGAGAGAATACAAAGGAGAGTATAAAAACCCCTCGTAGGACACCAAAACAAAACACACCACAACTACATCATACGACCAAGCAGGCCAGCAGATCGTTAAGACCTGTGGCTCCTGTTAGACACCATTAGACACCACACGTGAGCTTTTTGAGTGATAACCCATGCTAAACAAATTAAACTAGGAGCTGAGCCATTGAAAACACAATCACACCTATGCTTCCATAATTCCCAAGCAACCAGAGCCACCAAAGAATTGAAACCTTTCTTTGACTCCTTTGGTACAGCCTTGAGCACTTGAGACCACCAACCAGAGAAACTGATAGAGTCCATTTGAGGAACAACTGCTGATTTGTACCCAAAACAAACACACTACCAAGCTGCGCTACATCCCTTTTCCAAATTGTTGTACAGTGTCATTGTACAAAACCCCTGTCTTGTTTTCCACATCGTAATTTTATCCTCCATCTATATACCAGGCCGACCCTTTGAACTAAGCACCAAGTTTGCTTAGCAAAAACACAACACAACAGGATATGGTTGATAGTTTCATCAACTTGGTCACAAAACAAACAAGCAGCAGGACAGTCCAACCCTCTTTTTTCCAAGCGTTCAGCTGTCCAGCACTTTGATTTCCAAATTCGTCTCCAAGGAGCAAACTTAACAGCCCCATTGAAGAAAAACTCATAAGCCAACTTACTAGTATAAACCCCAGTGTTTGAGAACTACCAAACATGGTGGTCTTCAACATCCATATGCAAAACGATCCACCTACCAAGTGCCAAATCTGCGAGTACTCCACAATAGCTTGCACTGAGAGGACCCCTTTAATATCCGAAATCCAACCTCGATTAGCAAGGGCTTGAGCCACTGACTTCTTAATTTTTTCTGGAATCATCACAGCAAGAGTAGGAGCGATTTCTTCCAGAGTGCTGCCATTCAGCCACCTATCTAGCCAAAACAGAGTGGATTCTCCATTCCCAATCTCAGATCTCATTGCCATTCTGAAGAAAGCATGTGCACATTTTGGCACCTGGATTTCCAGACCTGACCATGGTCGATCGTTATCTGATTTCTCAAGCCACAACCAACGAATTCGCAATGCCCAACCCAGCAGCTCCCCATAGTGAAGTGGGCGCTGCGTACGCTGCCAAGACACAAGACAATTACCACCATTCGCCTTTTCTTGACCTTTCCAAAGAAATCCCTTCCTAATCTTGTCAATAGCCTTGATGGTCCATTTAGGCAAGTCAAGCACAATCATGTGGTAGATGGGAGATGCAGTGAGTACTGCCTTGACCATAGTAAGTCTCCCAGCTCTATTGATCAAGGAGGCCTTCCATCCCGGTAAATAGTCAGCAACTTTATCAATCAAAGGTAAGAGCTCAGCATTCGTAGGTTTTCGAACCGAGAGCGGGAGCGCTAAGTAAGTGCAGAGGAACTCCTTTATGCCACAAGGTATATGGGTAGAAATTAGGTCCATATCATCATCTGAACATTGTATATGAGTCACCGAACATTTTTCCACATTGGTACAATCTTGAGGCATCCCCAAACACCTTGAGCAGCTGTAGAGTAAGGTCTATATCCGCAGCCACCAGCTTAAGAAATAAGACCACATCATCCGCATAAAAGGAGATACGATGTTTGACCCTGTGATCAGCTAGAGGTTGGAGAAGGTTTTCCCTACAAGCTTGACCGACTAAGGAATTCAAGACATCCATGGCCAGAATGAATAACATCGGAGAGAGTGGATCACCTTGACGAAGGCCACACTGATAATAGATTACTCTCCCAGGAATCCCATTGAGCAACACTTGTGATGAGGCTGTCCTCCAAAGCGCACAAAGCAAATTGCACCAGCTGTGATCAAAACCTAAATGTTGCAACACTTCCAGAAGAAAGGGCCAAGAAACTGAGTCAAAGGCTTTAGAAATGTTCACCTTAAGCAGAATATGTGGCACCTTCCTTCTATGCAAACTTCTGGCTGTTTGTTGACCAGCAGAAATTGTTATGGATACACCGCTTTTGCATAAAAGCACTTTGATTAGACGACACTAAGCCACCCAGCTTTGGAGCTAAACGATTTGCAAGGATCTTTGTCAGCAGCTTCGCAAAACTATGTATCAAACTGATCAGATGATAATCCTTTACTTCACTAGCATCCACTTTCTTGGGCAATAAAGTGACAAAGGCAGAGTTCAGCAGATTCAACTTGGCAACATGCCCCTGATGCAGCAAGTGCAAGATCTGCATGACATACCCTTTAATGATCGGCCAGCAGTAAAACTGCCCTGTAAAACCATCCGGACCGGGCGCTTTATCAAGAGGCATGTCCCGGATGATTGCCCAGACCTCGTCCTCGGAGAAGCCAAAATCAAGATCCTAGAGCTCCTGCCGTTGCGAGTGGAAAGCAACAAGCTAAGGAAATTCCTCGCTGTTCTTATGTGCTCAGAAGACTGTCATAAAAATCATCAACCGCACTTTGTTTTTCTTCTTGTGAGGTAAGGACCTGATCACACACTTTACGCTTTGGAACAAAATTCTTTTTCGTTCTATATCTTGCTTGTTGATGAAAGAAGGCCATATTCACATCCCCTTCCTTGAGATAGAGCACCCTGGACCTCATACGCGCAATTGTTCGCTCAAGCGAGGCCAAGCCGAGACAATGCATTTTAAGTTTCCTAAGTAAACAATCTTCAGGAACTAAGAGATACCGGCTGTCTCGGGCAACTTCTAAACAATGTAAAACTTCTTTTGCCACTGCCAATTGTATTTTGATGTTGCTACGCGACGTTTACTCCAACTTTGGAGACCTCGACTTAGGCGTTGCAGTTTGAGAAAAACTATTTCCAAAGCACAATGTGAAAAGACTGGAGCTTCACAATTCTGCCGAACAGCCTCTTGAAAGCCAGAGAGCTTTGGCCAAAACCATTCAAAATGGAAGCGACGCTTTCCTTGGGTGTTCACCTTTAGTCCAAGCAATAGAGGGCAATGATCTGACACGACCGAAGCAGCACTATGAAGAATAGAGTTAGGAAAAATATCCTCCCAGTCTGGGGAACAGAAATTTTGATCCAAACGAACCAAGGTTGGAGTAAGACGCTCATTTGACCACGTATACTTACGACCCAAGAGAGGCAGCTCCTTCAAGTCACAGTCATTGAGAAATCTCTTGAAACGGCCCATCATAGTCCTCTGCTTGATAGATCAGATTGTAATCTCCGGCTACCAACCAGGGTCCAACACATAAAGCACGCACCATTCGAAGCTCCTGCAAAAACTGCACTTTGGTGTCATCCTGTTGAGGGCCATGTACACCCGTGAACCACCAGTTTCTGCCTTCTTGCTCCGCAAACTGCACCGAGACAGAATAAACATCTGTTCGGGTTGCTAGAGCTTGGCATATACTACCCTTCCAAGACACAATGATTCCCCCACGCGAGCCATGTCACACCCCCCAAATTTCCAATTTGGGAATGTGAACCTTTTCAATTATAAAAAGTTAAAATTTTAATTATTTAGAGAATTTTATATATTTATTTAATTGTTTGTGAATTTTAAAAGTATTCAACTTTCCTTGAAAATAAAGTTTTAGTACTTTGTTTAATATTAACTTACTTTAATAAAGTGATTTTGTATTTATTTTAAAACAAAGTTTATTTGAGCTGAAAAAATATAATAATAAAGAGGTATTTGCCCAAAATTTAATTATTGAAAAGGTGTCTTGAAAATATGATTTTTATTATAAAATTTGGTTTTATTTGAAAAGGTTTCAAATAATGCATGAAATGAATTTATCTCAAATACTTTCAAATGAATTCTTCTATTGTTTCATAATAAATAATTAGATAAAAGAAATTATAATCAAAGTAGAAATGAAAAAAAAGAATAAAGCAAATAAACAAAAGGAAAGAAAAGATGTTTTCCCGAATTTTAGATTTTAGAAAAAAATGTCCTAAAATATATTTTTATTCGAAATGGTTCAAATAAAGTAAAATGCATTTATCTCAAAATATATCAACCAAATTCTATCATTTCGAAGTTTTTTGAAATTATCTGACAAATAAATAATTAATAAATAAATTGAAAGAAATAAAAGAAAATGTATAAAACTCCCTGGACCACCTCTCATCTCTCCCTCTCTTTCTCCCTCCCCTCCCTCGCGGCCCACTCTCCCTCGCCAGCCCAAGCAGCAGCCCAACCAAGGCCCAGCACCCCCTCCCCCTCTCCTCTCTCATGGACGTGTGGGCTCTAGTCATCATCCCCAACCTCCGCCCGAAAATCCTGGAGCAGCCGGCGCCGCCCCATCAAACTTCGCGCCGGCCGTGTTTTCGACCCAAATCCCCATCAGAACTCCTCCCCATGTATCCCGCGGTCTTCCCCTATAAAAACCGAGCCCTGCCATCTTTTTCTCTAACCCTAACCACGCCCTCAACCCTAGCCGTCAAGCTCGCCGTGCGCCGCCCCCGAGCAGCCCTCCTCGACAAGCGCGACCCCTTGCTGGCCTTCCCCACGTAATGCCACCCTGTCCATATGCTTTTAGATGCCGGACGTTGCTAGACCCGACCCTGCAGTGCCGCCGAAGCTTCTCCGTTGTGCCACGCCATCGCACGCTCGCCTCCGACCGTCCCCATCGCTGCACGACACCTCAGTGAGCATCCCCTCGAGCTCCTCTTCCTTTCGAGCTGTGTCCCGTCCAAATCCGGCCACCGGGGCGCCGTCCCCGTCCACCTCCAGCGAGCCACCATGGCGGGCCGGCCACCAGCAGTCCTCTGCCTGGCCGCGATCTCCCACTGTCGTTGGATCTTGCACGAGCGGTCAAGATTAGATCGCGATCTTTTTTGTTTTATTTTAAATCAGATCCATCTAATACGAAATCAATGGTCCAGATTAATCCGGTGTTTCTAGTACAAAAATTAAACAAATCGTTTATTGTGTCATCATCTCATCATGCTGACGTCAGGTTATGTTTTTAAATAAAAATAAATAGAAATCAGAGGTAATAATTACAGATTGAAACCTATTATTAATAAAATTATTAATGAAATAAATATTTATAATTACAATAATAATATATTTTCTTTATCTTTAATAATAATTATTATGGTAATGTTTAATAATTTTAATATTAATAAATTATAATAATAATTACCAATAAAAATCAATATTATGATAATAAATATAATAGCTATTGCTAATACTAATAACAATTATAATAGTAGTAAAATAATATATATATATACATACAATTATTATCCTACGAAAAATCATAATTATGATGAAGATGACAATAATAATAATAATAGCAGTGATAATATGTATACTGTTAATAGTAACCATGCTAATAATATTATTAATGAATAATAATACTAATAGTAGTACTAGTACTAATAAAAGTAATAATAATATTGTTATTTAGTAAAAATATTATTAATGATAACATTACTAATAATGCTAATAATAATAATAATTTTAATAATATCCTTTTGTAATTAAGCCCTTATAACTTTTCTAATTTATAAAATAATCTCTATCAATTAATAAATCCATTTAAAATCCTAAAGATTTATAAATAAATATATCTTACTATTTTAATTTAATAATTTGCATAAGTTCATAGACTTAATTTTAATTACAGATTAGTCCCTAGAACGATTAGTCCCTAGAACCTTATGGTACATAACTTTTGAACGGTAACTCCGATTTAAGCGATTCTTACTCTAAAACGAGTGTGGCAACATAAACTATGCATTCATGGTATCATCTTATTGTCCCTCTTCTGTTGTTTGCATGTGTATGCTTAATTTGTATTCACTTGTTTGTTTGCTTGTGCGTTTAGACAAATTCGCTTTGGAATCGCAGTACAAGGACTATCAGAATCAAGACTCCAAGATCATTGAGCAGCAATTACTATTACAATGGTAAGTGTCTTTAACTATTTTGTTCCTATTTTATGAAACACCTATCTTGTAGATTGCATCCTTGTGTCAAATTGACTGCGCACCTATTGTTAGTTTTTTCTAATATTTCATTATTATGTCTTGTCATCCTAGTTTACTTTTTTGTTAGGTAGATTACATGCTTAGCTTTCTGTTGTTAGGATAGGTGATATTAATTTGATTTATTATCATACTTGCTTCACGAGTATTAAGGGGTTATTTAATAGCAACATAGAGATTTGTGATTTGGGTGATATTGTTGGTATAGGGTTGTGTGCGAAGTTACCGGCACTGTTCTTTGATATGTTATCTTTTTAAATCTAATGACCAGTTCGTGGAGCGACCACCCATATGCAATTGTACACGAGCCAAGAATAGACGCAGCGTGGCGTAGTAAGTGGTGGAGACCAGTTATGTGCGTGCCAGTTGGTGGAGTGGAGAAAGCGAAATACGCCTGCATCTGCCTGAAGCGAGATGTTTGTGGAAGGGAGAGTGTACTCTCGAGAACCATTTGGCACAAGAGGGGGCATCTCACTACTGCCGCCAGAGAGCCTAGCTGAAGGAACAGACACCGCTGCGGAACCTGTTTGGCGCCGAGAGTAAACCAGCAGAGCGCACGAGCCCTTATCAGCTGTGGCAGTTGAACTTGGATGTGTTGATACCTTCTCAGCAGAGGGAAGAACAGCAGCTTCAGAGTCAACGTGCTCCGGCGGCCCACACAACGAGTCTGACTCCTCAGCACACCCAGGCTCGGCGGCCGCATTCGGTCCAGCTGCTGGCCAAAATCCACGTAAAGCCCCCAGCCCACCAACCTGCTCTGGCCCAACATCGTCCAGATGATCAGCCACCGGGAGGGAATTCAAAGAAACGGCCTCTGCCAACGAAACTTGGACCGAAGGGTCACTGTCAACAACCAAAGGAAAAACTTTCTGGGAAGCCACGTCGAAGCATCTATCCTATCTATATAATTACTATCCACTAAAAAAGTATACTATCTATATAATTACTACCCACTAAAAAAATATATTATCTATATAATTACTATCCACTAAAAAATAATCTTAAATCTCAGTTAGCCACATTATTATATTTATTTCCAACGTTAGATTTGCAATGCTTATATCATCTGGACCGTCGATCTCCTTTCTCAAATCGCGCGCAGCCAGCACGGCAGCACCTTTGCCTGTCACCTTCCCTCTCCCCCTCCTCCAATGCCGCCGCCCACCCGTTCTCAAAAAAAAAAAAAAAAGGCCGCCGCCCACCCAGCACCACAACGCCTGCACTCCTCTCCTCACACCTGCCACTGCGACGCCTCCCCTACTCCAACCCTGCCGCTTCCCCTTCCTCCGGAGCAGAGCTTCTCCCCCTCCCCTTGCTCCTCCAGCAGGAGGACGCCCACACGTCTCCGGCTCGCTCGCTGACATAGCACTGCACCCGCTGTATGGCGAGACCTTTCACCGCCCCTCCGACCGCTCTCCGACGGCCGTATTGTCCTTGACTTCATCGGTAATTAATCAACGCCCACAAATTCTTCATCGGTAATTAATCAACGCCCACAAATTCGCACCGCCTTCCATAGATCGATCCATCAACCGGCTGGCGAGCTTTTGACATTTCGACGTCTTGGAAATCGCAGCGGATGATCTGGGGTTGCCGTTTCTGCGACCGTACCTGAGCGGGCGAAGAACTGAGCCGCTGGACTTTGCATTCGGGGCCAACTTCGCTGTCGGCGGGGCCACAGCCCTTGGCCCCGGACTTCTTCTGTGACAGGAGTATCGAGATCGGCGATCCAGTGCACCTCGACATGGAGATAAATTGGTTCCGCGAGCTGCTTGACCTCCTCTGCCCCGGTGACCTCTATGGTATGTACAGGTTACTTCTTCCAACTGCCCTTGCACCTTCCAGTTCTGCTGCAACTAGACCAGAACCAATCACCCTTTTAGCTTTTGACGGATGAGATTACTGGTATGAAACCTGCAGAAAGTAAAAGAGGAAATTATTTGTGCCCTGAAACCGACATGTATATGGTTAGAATAGAAGCTTTTGTCCCATGAGTACAATGTTATGTAAGATGAACCAAGCAGCTTTGGTATTATAGCCATCTTTTCTAGCTGTTTTTTTTACACGCATGGCAACTCTAGGTTTTATTTTTCATATATCTCCCTGTTTTTTAAACAATAATCAGTAGTTCCTTGCTATTTCTTTCACATCTATTTCTTTCACATATATCTGAAATGGGTAAAAGTAGATGAAAGTTTTCATTGATAGCAATTGAATTATATTTTCGTATCATTTTCTAATCATTCATAAATTTCCGAAGCAACGCACCGAGGAATCATCTAGTTGCAGATGGTTTTGCCCCTCAAACACTGCAGCACCGCAAAGACTCCCTGGAACCGAAGAGCCAACAGCACCATGCAACGAGGACCCACTCAATCCTGGAGCAGCACTAGCTGCACCTTGCGAAAGGGGCCTGAACATCGGCTCTTTGGAGACCGAGGCGCCAGCCGGCTCCACTGCCGCTTGAACATCTTCCACGTGTCTGCCCCCGGAGCGGACTCTGCCCAGGCATTCCAGAACTGAAACATGGCGAGAGCCACCAACAGCACCACCAACCTCCCTCGTCTGAGAAGAATCATGCCAATCTTCTTCACCCAGCTTGAAAGAACCAGATCTGCCGTCATCCCCTGGCGTCAAAGGAGCGGGAGGCGGCTCCAATGCTGCCACTTGGATGTAGACAGGATACTCAAGAGCCCGCTTGACATCCGGAAACTCTGGCACAGCCACCGGCGGTTCCATGACTGTGAGCACTCGGAATGAAGGAATGAGCTCTGGCCGGAAACACCAAGCGGCAACCCGAAAAACACTTATATCTAAGCAGTCCACCGTAGCTGGGTGAAGCTGCTGAATTCAGCATTGGGAGTTAAGCAAATGCTCTGCAACAGAAGATTCCCAAGCGTGGGCCGGGATTCCACGTAGCTCAATGTTGACCAGACGAGGAAAAACTATCGCACTGGCGAGAGCAAGACGACGCCACCGCTGGAAATGAAGCCGCGTCGACCTAACAAGGACAGGGCGAAAACCGCCAACAACTTGCGCTGCCTTAGCTTCATCCGGGAGGGACAGAAGGAAGGAATCCTGACGACAATGGCATATTGCCAGAGACTCAGCATCCAACTGCCATCTATCTGCGACTGCCACCAAGGCTTCCTGCGGTGAGCAAGCAGGTCCATCACTGTAAAGGAATGTGCACATCCTGCAACAATAGAAGGCATCCGAGTAAACGATAGAAGGCTGACATGTATCAGGCAACAGCAGATTGTGCTGATAAGGATAGTTAGCATTGGATGGAATTAGTAAATTGTAATCACGATCATTTAAGATCGGCTGTTGTAATCATTTCTGTGTATATCAAGTTGTAATACTAGTATAAATACAAGGCAGTGCTGGTGGGAATTCTTACGGCAAACTATTTCATTCAACTTGGTAACACAGCCAAGATCCACCTATCATTGCCGCCGCTGCATTTTTTTTCCCACCCACCGCTGCCATGTCCCTCCCAGCGACCCCCTCAATCACCATGGCTGCTCCAAGCATTTTGGCCATTAGCAACTCCATCTTTGTTCGTCTCAACCGAGAGAACTTTTTCTGGAAAACCCAGGTTGCGCCATTGCTATGTGCCCGACAGTTGTATGGCTACCTGGATGGCACCGTCGTCATGCCGTCGCAATTTATCACCCAGGGCACCAGTGATACTCAGACCAAAGAGCTCAATCCTGAGTATCTGCATTGGTATACACAGGACCAGTTCGTCCTCAGCGCGCTTCTCCTCTCGATGACTGAAGATATGCTGGCACAAATGACCCAGTACACCACTGCTCGCCAAGTGTGGGTGGCCCTGGAGTCCATGTTTTCATCACAAAATCATGCACGAATCATGCAAGTACATTACCAGCTCTCCAACATGAAGAAAAAGGACATGTCTGCTGCTGAATATTTCCAGAAGATGAAGGGGCTTGCTGACGCTATGGCGTCCATCGGCACTCCTCTCTCTGATGAGAAAATCCTTGGCTACATGCTTACTGGCCTTGGACCCGATTATGAGTCTCTCATCACTGCAAGCACTGCACATGATGATCCGGTGAGCCTCAATAATTTTTATGCATATGTCATGAGTGCAGAACATCGCATTGAAAGGAACAACTGTGCGGGCGAGATCCATTCGTCTGCTAATGCTGCCACACTTTCTCATGGCTCTGGCCGTGGAACTGGACGAGGTGATCCTCAAGGCCGTGGCCAGGGTCGTGGTTCATGGCATGGCCGTCACCCTGGTCGTGGTGGAGGATGCAATGGTGGTTCAAAGCCCACCTGTCAGGTGTGTCTCAAATATGGACATGATGCTCTTCGCTGCCACAACCGCTTCAACCACTCATACCAGCCAGAAGAAGATCGTGAGCGCACCGGCAACTCCGCTAACACTGGCTCATATATGCAGACTCCGGCGCCAATGATGACTTGACAAATGACCTCGATCGTCTGAATATTCATGAGCCCTACGACGGGAAGGATAACGTTCAAGTTGCCAACGGTGCAGGTTTGAAAATCTCTCATATTGGTCATTCTATGATTCCTGGCTTAGATAAACCCTTGCATCTCTGCAATGTCCTGCACGTGCCTTCCATTAGCAAAAATCTTCTATCTGTTCACAGACTTGCATCTGATAATAATGCCTTTGTTGAGCTTCACCCTGATTTTTTTTGTGTGTTAAGGATCAGGCTACGAGAAGAATTCTTCTGCACGCTAGAAGTCGCAATGGTCTTTACCCGGTGCCACTAAGCTTTCTCCAACCCCATATGCCATCATCTTCGCCGTGTCATGGTTTATCTGCAGCAGCATCCTCCATTGAGCGGTGGCACCGCCGGTTAAGCCACCCTTCGAATAGCGTTGTGAAGTCAGTCTTCAGGAAAAATAATGTACCTTGTGAGCCTCGTCATGATCCCTTAGTTTGTGATTCCTGCCAGCGAGCTAAAATTCATTAGTTGCCCTATAGTCAGTTTACCCATGTAACTATAGCACCTCTAGAACTTGTTCACACCGATGTATGGGGACCAGCTGTTACATCTCTGGGAGGTTTCAAGTACTATGTAAGCTTTCTTGATGATTATAGCCGCTATACGTGGATTTATCTTCTCCACAGAAAGTCTGATGTTGAACAAGCCTTTTATATGTTTCAAAAATATGTTGAGCGTCTCTTAAACTCTAAAATTCGTGCTGTGCAGTCCGACTGGGGTGGCGAATATCGACGCCTCTCCAATTACTTCTGCCGTGAGGGCATCCTTCATTGTGTCTCTTGCCCTCATACGTCTCAACAAAATGGGATTGCTGAATGCAAACATCGTCATATCGTTGAAACCAGTGTTGTTTTGCTTGCTCACTCCTCTCTTCCCGTTCGTTTTTGGGATGAGGCCTTCCTGGCTGCGTGCTATCTCATAAACCGCATGCCCACACGCACTCTCAATAATTCCACCCCACAAGAACAATTGTTTCAAAAAGATCCCAACTACACAATTCTTCGCACCTTCGGGTGCGCTAGCTGGCCAAATTTGCGCCCTTACAGCAGCAATAAACTCTCATTTCGATCTCGCCAATGTGTCTTTCTTGCCTAAAGTACTATGCACAAGGGCTAAAATGTCTTGATTGATCTACGGGGCGCATCTACATCTCACGTGATGTTGCTTTTGATGAATCAGTCTATCCTTTTTCTAGCTGCGGATACACCACCTGTCACGACTTCACCACCATCCCAATCTTCTACCGTTGTGTTTCCTTCCACTGAGCCAGTGTCTCATACCGATCATATGCAGAGATATGAACTTGTACTTTTGGACGCTGACGTGCCTGCCTCGTGCAGCTCTCTTAATCTTTCAGGCGATCACCCCGGCGGCTCTGTTGATGGCCCTGCTGTTGTGGCTATAGTACCTGAACCAATACAAACTTCACCAACACGTCATGCCCCTGCCTCTCAAGCTCCAAGTCGTGTTGACGAACTGCATCTACTTCATCCCCTGCTCCTAGTGACACGGTACAGGATGTGCCGTGTGTCACTACTGTTCCCCAACTTGATGCATCAGCTCCACCGTCAATTGTGGCCAGCACCGACCAACAGCAGCAGCACTCCATGGTGACATGTCTCCGCAACAATATAATCAAGACTCGCATACCCACTGATGGTACTGTCAGATATGATCCATCATGTCGAGCTTTCTTAGCATCACCATCAACATATTGTGCTGCCCTCGGTAAAGAGCAGTGGTGTCTAGCTATGGAATCAGAATTTCAAGCTCTTCAACAAAATGGTACATGGCAACTTGTTCCACCTCCTCGAGGGCAGAATATCATTAGTTGTAAATGTGTTTTCAAGGTGAAGCAAAATCCAGATGGATCTATTGAGAAATATAAAGCCCGATTAGTTGCTAAAGGCTTCACACAACAGTATGGCATCGACTACATTGACACTTTTTGTTCGGTAGTTAAACCTGTAACAGTGAGGCTGGTATTATCTATTGCTGTCTCGAAGCAATGCGATCTTCGACAGATTGATATCAGTAATGCTTTTCTTCATGGTGAACTCAGTGAAACTGCTTACATGCATCAACTTCCAGGTTTTCAAGATGCAACCCAACCAACATATGTTTGCAAACTTAACAAAGCAATTTATGGTCTCAAACAGTCACCCCGAGCATGGTATTCTCGTCTCAGTGATCGTCTTCGTCAACTGAATTTTTTTGCCTCAGCATCTGATACATCACTCTTCATCCTATCTCAGCCTGAGGTGACCATTTACATGCTTATTTATGTTGACAAGATCATTAGTGCTAGCTCCTGTTCCACTGCAACATAACGTTTACTTGCTCAGCTCTCAGCTACCTTTCCAGTAAAAAATCTTGGTCCTCTCCATTACTTCTTGGGCATTGAAGTGGTTCGCAATATTCAGGGGGGGATGACACTCTCTCAGCACAAATATGCATTGGACATTTTGCAGAGAACAAATATAGAGAATTGCAAACCTGTATCAACCCCCATGGATGTTCATGCCAAGTTATCTTGTACTGATGGGCGGCCCCTTGGTCCTAATGGTGCCTGCAGTTACCGAAGTACTTTGGTGCGCTGCAATACATAACCTTAACATGGCATGATCTCTCATTCGCCGTAAATAAGGTGTGCCAGTTTTTATCATAGCCATCTGATGTAGACTGGGAAGCAGTTAAACAGATTCTTCGTTTTATTAAAGGAACTGTGGACACTGAGCTTCATATTTGGTGGTCCCTGTCAACTAAGATTAGCATTTTCACTGATGCAGATTGGGCAGGAAATGTTGACGATCGGCGATCAACTGGTGGATTTGCTATATTCTTCGCCTAATCTTATATACTGGAGTGCACGAAAGCAGCCCACAGTTTCTCGGTCATCTACTGAAGCTGAGTATAGGGCTCTTTCTAATGGTACTGCTGAAGCTATCTAGATTCAGTCGGTTCTCAAGGAACTTCAAATTTCACAGCCTCAAGCTCCTGTACTATGGTGCGACAACTTGGATGCAACTTACCTAAGTGCCAACCCAAAGTTTCATGCACGTGCCAAGCACATAGAAGTTGATTTCCATTTTGTTTGAGAAAAGGTGGCCATGGGAGCTCTCGACGTACGCTTCATCGCATCAGCAGACCAGGTCGCCGATGTCCTCACGAAGCCCGTCTCCAAGCAGCTACTCCAACGAGCAAGGATCAATCAACCTTGTGGTGGTCGGTTGAGATTAAGGGGGGATGTTAAGGAATGTGCTGTAGCACATCCTGCAACAATAGAAGGCTGACATAATCCGGCAACAGCAGATTGTGCTGATCAGGATAGTTAGCATTGGATGGAAATAGTAAATTGTAATCACGATCATTTAGGATCGGCTGTTGTAATCCTTTCCGTGTATATCAAGTTGTAATACTAGTATAAATACAAGGCAGTGCTGGTGGAATTCTTATGGCAAACTATTTCATTCAACTATCACTAATGACAGAGATGGTGACTGCTCGATGAATATCATCTTCTGCCTGTGCGAAGCTGCTGCAAAAACTGACAACACAAGAAGGAAAACGCTGGCTCTCCCCGGAGCCATCCTCCACGAACTGCACTTGCGCTGCAGGGGGCTCACGGTTCCGCTCTAAATCTTCCGAAGAGGGGGCCCGGCTAGCACGCCGATGACGTCTATGCCGCCGGCACTTGGGACGACCATCAATTTTGGCACAGATTGCCACCTGACCGCCATCAGCATCCATGGGCAGCGGAGAGATCACTTGAGAGGGTCGCGAAACCGGTCGCCAGACAAACTGAGGCACTCCTGCCTTACTGCTGTCACCGAGCCTATGTGGGCAGCAACAGAATGATGCCCGGGCTCCAGGCAACAGAAGCAGCGAGTGCGGCTTCGACAGTTCGAAGCACGGTGAGACTTCAAGAAGCAGTTGAAACATTTTCCAATGAGAACAGCTGGGACAGGTCGCCGGCAATGTGTCGAAGGGAGCTTCAAACTGTGACGACATCACATTTGAACTAACTGCCAGCCCTCCGCATCAGGTGTAGAAGTAGTTGTCCTCGACTTCTGCTCAGAACGCTTCAATATGATGCGCACAGGAGACGTCGGGACAGCAGCCAGCGACCTGGCCGGCTGCGGCCGGCCCACGTCTGAGGCCACTGAGGAGAGGACCACATCCGGGAACGAAGGCAGCTGGGAGCCCTCGTCACCTAACGAGTGGACGTCATTCACATCGTTCCAACGCTCTGCCTTGGAGCGGCCTCCCGGGAAGAACGGAACAGCCACAGGAGACAATGGAGAGGAAGTAAACGCTGAAGGAGAGAGAGAGAGGAAGGGAAGATGGTGGGCACCAGACCCGGAGCAGGCGCTGGTGAGGGGTGGCTGGGAGAGGAGGAGCTGACGGGAGCTGAGCCATCGTCAGGAGAGGAAGGATCGAGCCATCCTCAGTGTGTCCGAATGACAAATTCTTTAAATCACAAATAATGTAGGCACATTTCTAAACATCATACAAGAGCATACAATTTTTTATCATACATAGAATAATTAAAAACATGACCATTCAATTTTTCACTAAAATACACAATGGGTTTTCTTTCTCGAATTAATACACCACCAATGCCAATTCCACTAGCATTAGATTCAAATTACGTGTAATCTTGTCCTTCAAAGTGGCAAAAGACTCCTTTTGTGCGGCCCTAGTGAAATGCAATACCCCAGTGAAATTTTGGACAAATCGATGATAAAATTCAAAAATTCCAAGAAAACTCCGCACTTAGACACTGTTGTGGACGTGGGCCAACTCTGGATCGTATTTATCTTCGCTTCATCAACTTCAATTCCTTGTGCCGTAACAACATAGCCAGAAAAAAATACTCGATCCGTGCAAAAGATGCACTTTTCAAAGTTATCAAACAAACATGCATCTCTCAAAGCATAAAAAAACAACACGCAAGTAAGATAAATGTTCATTCATTGATTTGCTGTAAATCAATATATTATCAAGGTAGACAACCACAAATTTCACAATGAAAGAATGTAAGACCTCGTTCATTAAACGCATGAAAGTGCTAGGTGCTGTTCCAAAAGGCACTACTAACCACTCATACAATCTAAACTTAGTCATAAGAGCAGTTTTCTATTTATCACTCAATTTCATTCTTATGTGATGTTATCCACTACGCAAGTCAATTTTAGAGAACACTATACAACTATACAATTCATCAAGCATGTCGTCTAACCTCAGAATAGGATGACGCTATCTAATGGCTCTACAATCAACACACATTCGCCAAGAACCATCTTTCTTTGGAATCAAAAGAACAAAAAGGCACAAGAACTAAGGTTTTCACGTATATACCCGCGGTCCCAAATGATCTTGGACTTCTCGCTGAATTTTCTTAGTCTACTCGGAGTTGGTTCTGTAGGCGACGCGGTCCCAAATGCCAAGAATGGTCTCTCGAGCTACGATCGATGATACGACCGTGACCCATCTTGGAGTCTTAGTCCTGAGGGGTTCACACCCCGAGCCTTTTGGTCGGAGATTCGCCGTGCGAGGTTCCCACCTCATTTTGGTGCACCGACCAACATCATCAGGGATGCTGGTGAGTGCAACCCGATTCACTGGCTTGAGAATTACCACCTCACCTAGCTACCAAGTAGGAGGGGCAAACGACCTATTCGCTATCTAGTATCTATCACTCTTTTTGGCCGACTCGGCCAGGGGTGGCTCGAGCATCTTTCGGCTAGTTGCATCCGCGACTGGTTTGACCTTTGATGCATCTACATCGACATCTTCAACTCCATGAAGTTCTCGTAGTTGGATATCTGCTCGAGCAACACCCTGTTCCATGAAGTCATCTCCGAGGACAATGCTGTGCCTCTGGGACGACCATGCTACTCCAAGTTCATGGACATCCCCAACTACGTATACCTCAAGCGGAAGATGCTGGGCCCCAACGACGTTATCACCGTGGCTTCACACTTTCAACATGCGCTCGTCTGTGATCAGGCCTTGGCCTTTGCTAGGTTGGTGGTCAAGATAGCAGAACTTCGAAAGACCAAGGGGTCGGATGGTACCCTCAACTCTGAGTCTCCGACTTCGATGTCCTTTGAACCTCCCAATGACTCCAAAGAGATCATCATTGACCCCTCTGACTTGACCAAGAGGGTCAGAGTCGAAACAATGATCTTCAGCAAATAAAAAAGCTTGCTTGTCGACTTCCTCACCAAGAATCGGGATGTCTTCGCTTAGAAGCCTGCGATATGCAAGGCATCCCAAAGAAAGTCACCGAGCACTCACTCAACATCATCTTTAGATCCTGACCAGTCCAGCAGAGGCTCCGACGCATCAACGATGAGAAGTGGTGGGCCATCAAGGAAGAAATTGATAAGCTACTCGATGCCAACTTTGTCAAGGAGATCTACCACCCTGAGTGATTTGCAAACCCTGTAATGGTCAAGTAAAAGAATGGAAAGTGGAGGATGTGTGTTGAGTATACTAATCTCAATAAAGCATGCCCGAAGGATCCATTTACTCTATCGTGCATCAACCAGGTAGTCGACTCCATAGCCGGTTGTGAGACCCTTAGTTTTTTTGATGCATACTTCGAGTACCATCACATCTCTATGTGCAATTCTGACCAATCGATAACGTCCTTCATCACCCGTTCGGTTCCTTTTGCTATATTGCCATGCCCTTCAGATTCAAGAACATAGGTGCGACCTATCAGTGCTGAATGTAAAAATGCATCAGAGACCATCTGGGACGAAACCAGGTGTCTGACCTCATCGGAGACCTAGAAGAGGCATTCATCAACCTTCGTTGATACTGTGTCAAGCTCAACCTCGAGAAGATTGCTCAGCTTCATTATATCCGAACATGGCACTGAGGCTAACCTCAAGAAGATTGTTGCGATCAAAAATCTCGATCCTATCAGAAATGCGAAGGGAGTGCACATGCTTACTCAATGTTTAGCAGCTCTGAGCCATTTCATCTCCAAGATCGATGAGAAGGCCATGCTGTTCTATCAACTTCTACAAAAATCCGACCATTTCACCTGGACAACTGAGGCCTAGGAAGCATTCGAGCGGCTTAGGACTCTCCTCTCGACACCACCAATACTAGCTTTTCCAACTCCGGTGAACCTCTACTTCTGTACATCTCTGCAACCAGGTCAGCAGCAGATTCAGTTTCAGTGGTCTCCCTGATCAAACTAGAGGTTACCAAGGAACTATGCATAGCACTGAATAGGAACCGCCGAATACACCAGCTACACCTAAGATGTGAAATGGATGCGTAAGGATGTTGTGCTGTGCCTGGAATACAACCATAAAGTTGAAAGTACCAGAGATTCCTAAAGCCATACCATTAGAAAAACTTCCTTGACCAGTAGGGTAGATCAAGAAAATAGCTGTAGCAGCTGCAACAGGAGTTGAATAGGCAACAACAATCCAAGGACGCATACCCAAACATCAACTAAGTTCCCATTCACGACCCATATAACAAGCTACACCAAGTAAGAAGTGTAGAACAATTAGCTCACAAGGACCACCATTGTATAACCATTCATCAACAAATGCCGCTTCTCAAAGTGGGTAAAAATGCAATCTGATCGCTGCAGAAAAAGGAATAATGGCACCAGAGATAATATTGTTTCCATAAATTAAAGAACCAAAAACAGGCTCACGAATACCATCAATATCTACTGGAGGAGCTGCGATGAAGGCGATAATAAATACGGAAGTTGCAGTCAATAAGGTAGGGATCATCAAAACACCAAACCATCGCATGTAAAGACATTTTTGGTTCTAGTTATCAAGTTGCAGAAGCGATACCACAGGCATGTACTTTCACATCTCTCTAAAATTGCAGTCATGGTAAGATCTTGGTTTATTCAAATTGCAAGGACTGCCAAGCGCACATATTAACTAGAAAACAAATAGATAATATATAGAAGGCTTGTTATTTAATAGTATAATATAAACTATATATAAATGTCAACCAAGCAAACCCCAAAGATTGGATTTCCAATAACTAAATTAAACAAACCATAAAATTTTGTAAATGAAGTTAGTAAAAATTCAAAACTCAGATTGCCTTTTTTTCAATTTTCCATACGGGTTGCCTGGGACTCAAACCAGAACAAGTCAGACGGAGTAGATAATTCTTCTTTGTTACATTAGAAAAAGCATTGCTCCCCAAACTGTGCTTGCATTTTTCACTGCACACGACTTTCCCTATGTAGAAATCGCCTATTTCTATTCTGAGGAGGAAGTACACTAATTTTTTTATTAGTATTTAGATTCACCTACTATTTATTTAGTCGAACATTTCAGAATGGAAAATGTGCAAGTTTGATCTTGATATCAACCATTTCTAGTTTATTAGTTTTGTCCGATGATTAATTAAGAGTAAGAGGATTCACCAGGTACAAAATACCAGATACGTTCACTGTGCAATCCATGGAAAGAAAGTGAGTTGTTTTAGTGAACATCAAAGAAAATACTTGCTCTTCTTCCGTAAAAAATTCTTCTAAAAATACTGAACCCAATTGTTGTATAAAGTTTTGTACAATAGTTTTATGTGTTTACGAGCTAAAGTTCTAGCACATGAAAGTCAAAGCATATATTTTAGTTGATACAAAGTCCTTTTTTTAAGATCACTATGATAATGAAAAAGATTTCTACATATCCGACCAAATGATCCAGAATATCCCAATAAGATAAATCAGTCCAAATGGGTGTACTGATAGGATGCCCGAATCCAGTATGGAATTGAGCTTTTGATGAGGATCCAATGAGGGGAGTAGCGGGGGCTCTGGTGTCGAATTTTTTCATTCGAGTATCTATTAGAAAAAAAATTCTCCATCATTTGATTTCTTATTAAGAAAGTATTTATCGGTACATGAGAATGATACCCCAAAAAATCGAAGCAAGAGTTTGTTAATTGGTTTAGACGAATCCGTTGAGGTTGAGTCCAAAAAGAGAGAAAATATTGCGAGAAATTCACAAGATAAGATTTCCATTTCTTTCAAAAATAATTTTTTTGATGCAAAAATTTACCTTTCCTTGATATCGAACATAATGCATAAGAGGACCCATAAAGAACCATACAGTTTTCCCAAAAAACCCTGTGTACATTACCCCAAAATGTTCCATCTTCATAGAAAAGTGGATTCCTTCCAGAAAGGTTCCAGATAATATTAATCTTAAGCAAGAAGATTGTTTACAAAGAAATAAGAAGAAAATTTATATTCTGATCCATAAGAGTTATATAGGAATCGAAATAGTCTTTTATTTTCTTTAAGAAAAATTGATTTCATTGAAGTAATAAGACTATTCCAATTCAAATAATAGTTGAGAAAGAATCCTAATAAATGCAAAGATGAACATCTTGGATCCAGAATTCAAGGACTTGAACCAAGATTTCAAAATGGATAGGATAGGTATGTGATAGTTGTCTTCTAGAAAGTATTTCTTTTCTTCCAGACAAGATAGTTCTCCTAGCAGAATGGGATTTCTAGAACGATTGCAAACCCCTCAGATAGAATCTGAGAATAAAACTGTGAATAAAAATGATTGCTGTGATCCAGCAATCGATCTTGGTTAGGATGATTAACCGAATTAATCCAAAAATTCTGCTGATACATTAGAAAAATTAAACGTTTCATAAGTTGTGAACTAAATTTCTTGTTATTACAACCAAAAATTTCCAAAGGTTCGGAACCTTTTAATCCTAATCATGGGCAAATGCATAGATATATACCTGAAAGAGAAGTGGGTAAACGAAGTATTATTGACAAGATTTCTGTTTTTTCTGAATACTCTTCCAATTTTTCCATTTGTATTTCTACCTGAATCAGAGAAAAAAGCATTTCTTGATTTATCAAATTAAGATACATAATGCAATATGGTCATAACAGGGTGTTACATTTTTTTAAAACAAATCCCGAAAAGAAAGGGAGTCTAATCCATAGATCTTTCTCTGCACCTTTTCTATCTAATTAGTTTATGTTTGTTTTAATTACTAAAAAGAACAAATCTTTTATTTTTGCAGGCCAATTGCTCTTTTGACTTTTGTATACAGTCTCTTTATCAATATACTGCTACTTTTACACATTCAATTCATAACATCCCTTTCAAATATATAATCAAGAATAATTAGGATTCCTAAAAAAATTAAAGAGTCTACCGATGGGAAAACCCAGCCATTCCTCATATCAGGCACTAATCTATTTTTAACGTCTAATTAGATCGGGGAATCATTTCAATTAAGAAGTTAAGCTTGTTGCTTTTTGTTTTACCAGAATTAGAGCCAGCTCTATCCATTTATTCACTAGACCTAGAAAATTGGAATTTTTTATTCAAAAAAATGAATTTTATTATGACATGCTATCTTTTCCATTCATTACCTTTGAGGATCAGTCGTGGTCTTCTAGACTCTACCAAGAGTCTGGACGAATTTATTACTGCATCCAAATGTGTAAAAGATCATAGTCACACTTAAAAGCCAAGTACTCTGTCATTGAGTTAGCAACCCAGGCAAAATAGGATCTTAGATATGATCGCAATCCAAAAATCAATGGAATTACGCTAGATGCTCCTATGAAAAGATTGAACCCAAGTTGTAAATAACGGATTGGCAGACCGAATACAGCCAAAAAATATCCAAGTTCCATCCAATAATGGTTATTTCACAAGAATTATTTTTCAACATATTTTTCAGGACCTGGGTGATAATTCTGAAGAGTTTGGATAAATTCTACTAAAAAGTGAAAGAAGTGCTTCAAAAGACTTGAAGATGAATCCAAATTCCTAATTTAAATGTTTCAAGACGTCGCCCTCACCGAGACGAATAAAATGGATATATGGATCACCTAAATCGGAGACCGGAGGAGGAAAATATGTCCTCTGCAAAAAATGGCCAAGACAGTGCCGAAGACTCCAGCAGTGCCCTTTCTGGATGCGAATTTTAGACTATCGGAGTGTCTGGTAAGTGACTGCAGTCTCTGGTGACACACTTTCTGCAGCCCATTTGTAGCCTATCGGAGTATCCGGGTCTCGGAGCCTCCGGCCCATTATCGGAGTGTCTGGGAATGTTTGTTTTTGGTAGTGTTGACACTCACAATTTGCATCCCGAGAAGATTGGAAATTCATGTTTGATAGGCCGAATATAGTAGGAGATGTCTAAATTTCGATCGGTAATAGTTATTTCGCAAGAATTGTTTTCCAACATGTTTTTCAGGATGTGAAAGATATTTTCGAAGAGTTTGGCTAAATTCTTCTAAAAGAAGGAAAGAAGACGTGAAGATGAAGCCAAATCTATGATTTGAAGGTTCCAAAATGTAGCCCTTGCCGAGACGATCAAAACAGGTATATGGATCACCTAAATCGAGGCTTGGACGAGGAAATCACAGCCTTAAAAAAATTGGCTGCAACAGGGCCGAAGACTCCGGCAGACCCCTTTCTGGAATCGCATTTTTGGACCCCCGGAGTGTCCGGCAAGGTACCGGAGTGTCTGGGCAAGGGCCGATGACTCTGGCAGAGCCCCTTCTGGAGTCGCATTTTCGACTTCGGAGGGTCCGACAATGTGTCGAAACGTCCGATACCGGAGTGTCCGGCCTAGGGTCAGAGTATTTGGTACCCGAAGTCTGTTTTTGGTAGTTTTAACAGTAGATCAGATCTAATTTGTTTCGTAATTGATAGGATCCGTGGCTGCAGGGGGTATGACCATCCCACCTCTATATAAAGAGGCCTATGTCCGATTGAGGAGGTAACCCAATCGATTCTACCAATTGCCCCTTTACTTTTTTACCTCTCCAAACCCTAATCCTCTTCCAACCCCCTATCTGTTCATCCACCGATCTCCATGGCCATAGATAACGTTCTAGGGCCTGCCGGCCAACCTAGGGCACGTCCGACGACGCTCACACCTAGACAGGGTCCCTCTCGAGCAGAGATTCAACGGCCTTTGCTAATTTGCTCATAAACTATGCCATGAAAGAGCGTTATCTACCACTTTGCAGGTTTGCCTGTAAACCTAGCCGCTTTTCACAGCGAAATCGTGATACCTATCTGTTGACGTCGAAAAGATCCGGGTCAATGCACGGAGAGCACTAGGTCGTGCGGGTCGCAACGGACCAGATTGGGAAGTTCGCCTCTGATAAGTTCGAGAAGGGATAGGTATCACGATTTCATGGTGAAAAGCGGGTAGGTTTACAGGCAAACCTGCAAAGTGGTAATCAACGCACTTTATAGCGAAGAACGACTAGTTTACGAGCAAACTAACAAAGGCTGTCGAATATCCCGCCCGAGAGGGACCCCGTCTGGGTGTGAGCGTCGCAGATGTGCCCTAGGTCGGCCGGCAAGCCCTAGGATGTCATCTATGGCTGTGGAGACCTATGGATGAACAGCATGAAGGGTTGAAAGAGGATTAGAGTTTAGAGAGGTAAAAAATAAATGGGCAATTGGTAGAATCGATTGGGTTACGTCCTCAATCGGCCTTAGGCCTCTTTTTATATAGGTGGGGTGGTCTTACCCTGTGGAGCCACGGATCTCATTGATTAGAAACAAATTAACTGCAACTATCAAAAACAGACTTGGTTACCGGATACTCCGGTGGGCAAAATCCGCATCCAGAGAGGGCTTACCGGACACTCCGGTATTGTACCGAACACTGGTACCGGATACTCTGGCACTTTGCCGGACACTCCGGTGGCAACTCGGATATTTTTTGTTAAGTCCGTAATTTTCTCGTTCAGTCTCCAAATTAGGCGATCCGTTTCGATCGTCTTGACGAGGGCTACGTCATGGAGCATTCAAATCGTGCATTTAGCTTCATCTTCATGTTCTTTTAAGCATTTCTTACTTTCTTTTGTAGAATTTAGCTAAACTCTTTGAAAATATCTTTCACGTCTTGAAAAACATGTTGGAAAATAATTCTTACGAAATAATCATTATCGGACAAGATTTTGATATTTTCTACTGTATTCGGTCTACCAAACCGGAGCGTTCGGTTCGGGAAACTAGAACTTTCAGTCTTCTCAAGATGCAAATTTTGGATGTCAACATATGCCTCCTGTTTTTTGGTAAAGCTAGCATGTTAAAAAATATTCTTGTTTATCTAAAATTGCTCAAGTATGACGACAAACACGATATCGATTATCTAGAACTGATATATCGAACAAAAACCAATAAAGTAGCCAAAATACTATTTTGTCAATTGAAGTAATGCGTTAGATCGTATTAAGTAAACATTTTGGCTTTTGAACATTGAAGTTCAATCTACAGTCCGGCATGACGCTTGATGGTCTGGTGCGCAAAACACCCGAACCCGAGAGGACTTGTCGGATTGTCCAGCAAATCACCGGACACTTCGGTCATCGGACATTCCTATCATGCATTGGACAGTCCGGTGTGCAAAGCAACTGAACCCGAGAGGGTTTGCCGGATACTCTGGTCACAGACATTCCGGTCCTGCACCGGACAGTCCGATGTACAAAGCATTTGAACTCGAGAGGGCTTGCCAGACAGTTCAGTCACCGTGCCGGATAGTCCGGTGAGCAAAATGCCCCAAACCCGAGAGGGCTTGCCGGACACTCCGGTATTATACCGGATACTCCGGTCACCGGACATTTCGGTCCTCCATCGGACAGTCTGGTGTACAAAGTACCTGAACCTAAGAAGGCTTGCCGGACAGTCCAGTCACCACGCCGAATAGTCCGGTGAGCAAAATGCCCCAAGCCCGAGAGGGCTTGCCGAACACTCCGGCATTATACCGAACACTCTGGTGGCTGCAGATTTTGTCCAAAGTGACAATCATGTCATCCATTGGCCTTGTTTTCCAACAAGATAACATTCATATTTTTGGCTGAATGGAACTAAGCATTTCACTACATATTTGACAAGCACGACAAATATTTCTATTGTAGCATCTTCTTCCATATATTTCACTTAGAGGCTTTTGCCCCCTGAGTATCGAAGTTATTAATAGCTCAACGATGGTTGGTTACAACTTATCGGCTATAGAAGTCTCATGCACTTCTACCTATGTCAAAACTATGTCGTACTGCATTTAAACACTCTCATCAAATTCTTCAATATTTGGTAATAGAACTTAATAGTTAATAAAAATGCTTACATGCCGAACTTTGAACTTCCCCGAAAATATTAGGCAAGAAATGCATAGGCAATGATTTAAAACACTCTTCCAATACTCTAATTTGGCTGTACCAAGTCTTTAGAACAATGATAGCCGAATTATCTCAACATCAATAACTCCAAGTATCGGTCATTAAAATTAAGTTCTATTGATATTGTAACCAGATACTTGCCATCCCAAATACATAGCAACAATCGTTGGCTGCATAAATGCATCTAGGGATTTATCGATGTGAGCACAATGATACATTCTTCACATGACTTATACAACCGAAATAAACTCTAAGAACGAGTACAAGTGCCATACATGTAGTCATTTCGGTCTTTGCACCCAAAGCAATTCAAGTAATGGTACGGCCATTTGGAAATAGCCCTTCATAGTATGCATAGCATTTGGGTGCCTAAGGATTATAGTAAATAAGCCAGGAAGGATAAGAACAAATAGCATGAGGATGACTCCAATACATACGCATTTGTGACATGGACAATGAATCATGACGAAGCGATGACCAATAGTTTTGATGATTGGGTACATACCTTAATGGCTTCTTAGTCTTCTTATTTTCCATTATCTTCCTTGTGCCTATCACTTGACTATCATTAATGTCATGTTCTTGCAACCTTTCTTTGGGAATCCATGTCAAGCCCTTCTTCTTCAATTCTTCCACGCTAAGTTTTTGCAATTTATTTGTTTGCCAATTTGAGAAACCGAGTGGACCTCTCGGTTCAGATTTGGCATCAAGAATATCAATGCTTGGTTGCTTCAACTTTTTGCCATTAATAGCCGAAGTTTTCAAAGCACGAATCGGCTTTTCTTCACTTGGACTCACATCTGAACTTTTGTCCTTACGACTATCCCTTTCGACACGATAGACTTGTCGAACCACCTTCCTCTTCTCTTGAGCCATTGACCGATTTTTTTTATCGAAACGGTCTTTCGAATATGGTTGTCTTCTAGTGGTTTGCTTTCTTGCAGTGTCATCGCGTTGATGATATGATTGAGGCTGCATCTTTGGAACATACCACCCCCATGATGCATAAGGATGACAAGCTACAGTGTGAGATCCATATGGAGGTGGTACAATCAACATAAAAGGAAGATATGAATCCTTCGAATAAACTCTCTTTCTTTGCCGATTTGAATCATCATATTTGTATTGTGGAGGCACTCTTGATGGCTTTCGCCGATTTGGTTTATGATCATTCTTTGCATCTATCTTTTCTACATATTTAGCCAAAAGATCTTCAAAAGTAAGCTTTGGATTTCTACCTCTGCTTTGGCCATGGAATCTACCTCCGTTAACCTTCTTCAAATTGGTTCCCGAATTTATGTTCTTTTTGTTGATCTTGCGAGAACCGAAATGAACTTGAGACTGATTTTTTTGGTTTTGCTGAATTTGGCAGATTTGAGATCAATCGCCCATGAGCAAGCTCGAAAACTTTATGTTGCCCCCCAGTGCACGATGGATCTTTTACAATCTTAGTAAAATCATGACATTTAATAATATCATCACGAATCTCATCGGCAACTACACTCTCTCTATCGGAGGGCGTTAACTTGTTTTTACTAAAAGTGAACTCGTTGTTTTTAGATGAACTGACCCCTGGCCGATTTGACAAGCTTTTGCTATCGAGACCAATTGGGGCCGATTGGTCATCCTTATGTGTTTCCCCAAAAGCCAATTGTCCTCCATCAATGGCCGATTGAACTTTTTGACAGAACATATTGCAATCTTTAGTACTATACTCAAAACAATTATGCCACTTGCAATATGCTCGTTTTCCTACATCTTGCAGTGATGAAATAACTTTGTGATCTATGAGCCTAATAAAACTATTTTCAAGCAAGTTATCAAATAGATCATCACACAAAGTCAAATCAAAAGTGTACTTCGTCTTCTTTAGCCGATTCTTTTGAGGAGACGGCTTTAAGACTAAGCAAACGAATGGTTCAGATTTCTCATCTATCCATTCGGCTACACATTTACTTGTGTCGCTTTTACCGGATGCTTTAGAATCTTTTACTACACTAGCATCGGTTTTTGCAACATCGGTTAATCTTGATTTTGTTCTTTTAAGACCCGAATGACCACAAGTAAACCATTTAGATAACAACTTAGGCAATGATGAGGTTGAAACTTTAAATGCTAAAACATTACTGTTATCGGCCTTTCTAATTTTTATAATGCATGGACCGACACTACGTGAAGATTCTTTGTTGCTAACAAGTAAATTACCCTCCTCAATCGATATCTTAGCATTATTTTCTATGGCAGTACTAATGTATGTATTAACTGAAAATTTATGATCTAATTGGGAATTAAGCAAAGTACTTATAAAGCATACCTTATCAAATGTGTTGGAGAGACGTGGAACCTTGATATGAATTGAGCTGTGATATGGCAACGCCTTCATCTTCCTTTCGTCTCTGTCTCTATGCTCTCGTTGATGCTCTTTGTTAACGGAACCTTGTTCGGTTATGGGTTGAGGTCGATGAATAATGGAATAATCACTTGACAAACATATGAACTCTTTAGGAAAATTAAACATAGCTACTTTTTTACATTTGATATCCTCTTGTGTAGCTGTGTTTATTGTCCCAATCTCACTTGTAGCCGACAATTCATTAACAATCGGCTTTTTATCAAAACGGCTTTTGATTCTTGTGGAATGTTTTGCAACAACTGCATCTATTTTCTTCTCTATACTTAAAAAAGCATCTTGAGGGAACATAGGAGCCATAAGTTGAGTTTTCACCCATTCGGCCATGATCATTATTTGCACTTAAAGCCGAATTAGTAGGTGAAGTATATGGAAGCGTAGCATGTGGAGGTATGTGGATGCTCGCTAAATTTTCATTAATTCGGCTACAATTTTCAGTAGCATGGGGAGCCGAATTATGACCATTAAGATTTGAGTACAATGCTGAATTTGTAGGTGTAACCTCCACTCTAGTAATATGCGAGGTATCATATGGCACTTGAGAACAATTAGGTGAAAGATATGTAGCATGGCCATATGTGTCATGTATCGGTACATTATATAAAGCTATCATAGATGGTGCACTTGTTGCCGATGCATTAAAAGAAGAAACACCATATTGGGCATCCATGGAACTATTAGTATGTGGTGTTTCATAAAAGTTGGCCAAACTCATCAAGTTGGCATAACTTTGATGAATGTCCATCGGCATATGAGACAGCTCCATTGCCGATGTATAACTATGTAAATATTGAGTGTTGCTTGTATCACTAAAACTTGGTGTAAATGCGTTATGAAAATAAGAGTGATGCATGACTAGGATCCATACTTGAATAATGGCTAAATGATGCACCATGCCCATCATTATGTCTAGCAACATCACTATAGGAATGTGTAGCATGTGCAAAACTATTAAGCATTGACATCTCATTTGCAAATTTTACCTCGGGTTGATCGTAGCGGTATGGATAACTTGCCATGTGTTTGCCTCTATTTGACTTGATCAAACTGCAACAATAAGGTAGTCTTGATTCCTTCTTTATTCTTGGCTCTCACGATAAAAACATGCAACAAGAATAAGAACAACCGCAAACAGATGCAATCGGCTGGGATAGGTATTACGATTTCACTCTGAAAGGTGGCTAGGTTTATGGGCAAACCTGCAAAGTGGTAATCAATGCGCTTTCGTAGCGAAAAACGACTAGTTACGAGCAAACTAGCAAAGGCCGTCGAATCTCCCGCCCGAGAGAGACCCCCTCTGGGCGTGACCATCGCCGTACGTGCCTTAGGTCCGTCGGCAGGCCCTAGGACATCATCAATGGCTGTGGAGACCGGTGGATAAACAGCATGAAGGGTTGAAAGAGGATTAGGGTTTGGAGAGGTAAAAAGTAAAGGGGCAATTGGTAGAATCGATTGGGTTACGTTCACAATCGGTCTTAGGCCTCTTTATATAGAGGTGGGATGGTCGTACCCCGTATAGCCACGGATCTCTTTGATTAGAAAACAAATTAGCTTCGATTTGGTGTAAAAACCACCAAAAATAGACTTCGGGTAGCGGACACTACGGCACCTTGCCAGATACTCCAGTGGGTAAAATCTGCGTCCAGAGAGAGCTTACCGGACACTCCGACGCCCGATACTTCGTCACTTTGTCGGACACTCCAGTGACGACTCAGATGTTTTTTTTGTTAAGTCTGTAATTTCCTCGTCCATTCTTCAAATTAGGTGATCCATATATCCGTTTCGATTGCCTCGGCGAGGGCAACATCATGGAGCATTCAAATCATGGATTTGGTTTCATCTTCATGTCCTTTTAAGCACTTCTTTCCTTTTTAGTAGAATTTAGCCAAACTCTTTGAAAATATCTTCCACGTCTTGAAAAATATGTTGGAAAACAATTCTTGCAAAATAATCATTATTGAACGAGATTTTGATATTTTCTACTGTATTCGGTCTACCAAACCGAAGCGTTCGGTTCAGGAAACCAGAACTTTTGGTCATCTCAAGATGCAAATTTTGGATGTCAACACTATCTCTCCCCGAACCGATCGAAGGCGACATCGCCGATCCGGTCCGTTGCGACCTGCACGACCTAGTGCTCTCGATGCGTTGGCCAAAAAAAGCGTCAACACACTTTTTGGCGTCTCCGCTGGGGACGATTATTCGGTTTTCATCGTAGTAACCTAATTTTTCTAACCTAGCCTTTTCTCTAATTGATCAATCTTTTTGGTTTGCCGTCTTCATTACATCTGGCCTCACTGGGCCGATTGCATCTATTTGAGGTTGTTCTTATTCATGTTGCAGATTACTGGCAAAGGCCAAGAATAAAGAAGAAGGAATCAAGACTACCTTGTTTTGCGGTTTGATCAAGTCAAATTGATACGAACACATGGCAAGTTATCCATACTGCTATGATCAACCTAAGGTAAAATTTGTAAATAAAATGTCAATGATTAATAGTTTTGCAAATACTGCAAATTCCTATATTGATGTTGATAGACATAATGATGGTCATGGTGCATCATTTAACCATTATTCAAGTATGGATTCTAGTCATGCATCACCCTTGTTTCATAACGCATTTGCTCAAAGTTTTGGTGATACTAGCAACACTCAATATGCACATAGTTATACATCGGCAATGGAGCTGTCCCATATGCCGATGGACATTCATCAAAGTCATGCCAACATTATGAGTTCGGCCAACTTTTGTGAAACACCACATACTAATAGTTCCATGAAGGCCCAATATGGTGTTTCTTCTTTCAATGCATCGGTACCGATTGCACCATCTATGATAGCATCATATGATGTGCCGGTACATGACACTTATGACCATGCTAGTTCATATCTTTCATCTAATTATTCTCAACTGCCATGTAATGCTTCGCATGTTACTAGAGTGGAGGTTACACCTACAAATTCAACACTCTACTCAAGTTTTAATGATCATAATTTGGCTCCTTACATTGCTAAAAATTGTAGCTGAACTAATAAAAATTCAACGAGCATTCACAAACCTCCACATGCTACACTTGCATATACTTCACCCACTAATTTGGCTTTGGATTAAAATAATAATCATAGCCGAATACATTAAAATTCGGCGATGATTCATATGCTAGTCCAAGAAATATCTTAAAAAATCAATGAAGGCATAGATGAGATGTTTGCAAAAAGTCTTGCAAGACTCAAGAGCCATTTTGACAAAAAACCAATTGTTACTGAATTATCGCTACAAGTGAGGTCAAGAAAATAAACATAGCCACACATGAGGATATCAAATGTAAAAAGGTGGCTACGTTTAATTTTCCTAAAGAGGTCGTATGTGTTAGCTTCATGACCTTTGAAGTCCCCTAAAAGGTATGAATGTATTTTAGAAATTGAATGAACAACCATAGCTAATGGTTGTGTTGTAGGTATCATCCCGCTAATTCTACATCAACATGGTGGGCTTCCTCGGTGGATGACAAGGACGAATGCTAGAAGAGGAGTTGCCGAGCGTTGGAGGACCAAGGCTAAGGGCTAGCTAGAGAGTTCATAGGAACGCCGGTACTATTAACAGGGATAACGTCATTTGTCTCATGTCATACAAGTGTTAGAGGGTGTGAATGCTACTTAGATCCTCAAAAAGCACTATAGATGGCAGAGGAAGTGTAGTCGAAGACCAGAGTTCAAGACCAGCTAAAGGTTCAGCCACCGAACAGTCCGATGAGCCCTGGAGGAGCTAGTCCAAAGAGAGGTGCTCTCTGGAGTCGAGGTGATGCATTCACCAGATAGTCCGTCGGTGCAATGACCGGATAGTCTGCTGAGCTAGAAGACGAACTCTAGAGAAGATGTCTCTGGGGATCCAAAAGTGAATGTCACCGCACAGTCCAGTGAAGGTATGCACCGGACAGTCTGATGTCCTATTGAATGGATTCCAGAGAGGGTGTTTCCCTGGCCGAGGAGGAAGAAGGGTCACCGGATAGTCTGGTGGTCCAATCAGTGGACAGTCTGGTGATTGCATAAAGCAGTCAGCTTTATGACATCATGTCCCAATGATTGTTTTTGGGCTTGAAGCCTATTTAAACCGTGGAGGGGGACATTTTATAGTGTGCCCTTGATCAAAATTGCTGGAGCCAAGTTGTGAGAGGCCAAGGGACACCACTAAGACAGTACATTGCAAGATTGGAGATCTTTTGTGCTAGTAGGGAGTGATAGAGAGCATTCATACACTTCTAGAGCTTATAGGGCTTGAGAGGAGTGATCTTTGCCTATTACTCTTGGTGTGGACAGCCTAGACATGCTAAGAGTCAGTGATCGAGCTTCTGAGGTGATTGTGAAAGTCATTACCAAGTTTATACGCGGTTTCAGGTCCCCCGCTCGAAAGGGACACCAAAAGAGAGCGCCCGAGCCTTGGAGGTTTGCTCTAATGCTTGGGTATTGTGTGCGACAGCCGAACCACCGGTGACTTCACTCCGAGAGTGAAGCGTACCCTTGTGAGCAGCGTTCCAAGAACGGAGGGAGGGACCGAGACTCCGACAGGAGTGGTCTAACGAGGATTAGGGGAACGCACCTACCTTCTGAGACCTTGGAAAAAATTACTTAGCATTCTCTATCTCACTCTCCTTACTTACCGCATTTACTTACCATTTGAGTAGTGTGATAGGTTGTTCTTTGATTCCACTTGGTGGCTATCGTGCTAGTTCTTATTTATTATTATTTTTTTATCACTAGCATTGTTAGGGGTCTTGGCCTACTAGAATTGTTTAGGTTTGCTTCTGTTGCGATCGAGTCTTATAGTTTTAGTTCATAGCAAAATTAGTGCTATATGTCCACCGATTCAACCCCCTTCTCGGTGTCCTTGATTCTTACAAGTGGTATCAGAGCCAAGTGCTCATTTTCGGGCGTCACCTCCTCGAGTAAGGATGCCGAACGGGATGGAGACTCCGCCTGTATTCGATAGAGACGATTACTCTTATTGGAAGGCTCGCATGCAAGCTTACCTAGAGTCCGATGGGAAAGCGTGGCAAGTTACTAAGAATGCTAGGAATGAGAATGAGAGACTTGATACCATTTTCATTAAGTTCAATGCTAAGACCAAGAATGCCATGTTTGGATGCATTTCTAAAAATATGTTTTTATAGAATTAATGCATCATCCACCGCGCATGAGATATGGATTCAATTGCAAAACATCCATGAGGGCTACTCCGAGGCCAAGGAAGTGCGTTACTATGTTCTTAAGATAAATATGATTCCATCACCATGCTTCCTCATGAAAAAGCTAATGATGTTTATTCTCTCTTGCATGTAGTGGTGGAAGAGATCAACGCCTTGGGCCTCAAGGACAAAATTGATGATGTGGAGATCATGAGAAAGCTCTTGAGGATGTTGCCGCCAAGCTACAACTTCATCGTCACGTGTCTCTTCTAAGCCAACTTGGCTACTCTCACTGTTGACGTTATGCTCTGCAAGCTCATGGCCTATAAGGGATACATGTTGGGCAGCTCCACCAATTCTCAATTGCTCCAGAATCTTGCCCTTCAAGTTGATCAAGAATCTCCCAATGGCAAGAACAAGAAGAAGAAGAAGATGGAGGAAGATGAGGATGAGGAGAGTGATAATGAGGACCTCGCGCTCTTGATGAAGAAGCTATTTTGCAATGAAAGACCCTTAGCTTCCAAAAGGAACTCCGGGTGCTTCAATTGTGGCAAGAAAGGCCATTTCGCTAAGGAGTGTCCCAAGCCCAATAAGGAGAGCAAGAAGGTAGCCTCTAGTCAGAGTGATGATGAAGAACGCAAGCCAAAGAGGAAATTCAAGAAGTTCTTTGTCAAGAAGGAGAGCAAGTGCAAGGAGAAGAAGTCCTTGCACAAAGCTTATATTGTTGGTAAGTGGCTCATCGATGATGATTCGAACTCTTCATCTTCTAGTGAAGAAGAGCTCGCGGGTATTGCCATGACAAGCTCCACCAATGAGCTACCACCACCTCCACTATGCTTGATGGCCCGAAATTGTGAGGGCTTGGTTAATAAGGATGATGATCTTGAGGAAGAAGAAAAGAGCTATGATGATGCATATGATAGACCAAGCTACAATGATCTTGTCCTCTTACATGAGAAGGCCAACAAGATCATCATCAAAAAGTCCAAGAAGATCGAGGTGGTGACTAGGGAGCATGAAGTGGCGATATTCCGAGTTCGAGATCTTGAGGGGGAGCTCAATGCTCTTAAGCACTCTCATGGTGTTCTACGTGAGTTCTATGAGGATCTCAAAGCGAAGCACGTAGAGCTAAGTGAGAAGCATAAGGCATTGGTGCACTCTCATGAAGCTCTTGATCTTGACTCTCTCCTTAACACTTCTAAGCATTTAAATGAAGCTTCTACTTCTTGCAATCTAACCCTCTCTGAGGAGAGAGTACTACTCTTGAGCCATCTATTTTGAAGGAATATACGAAGCTCAAGGAGGAGAGAGAGGCCATGATGGATGCATTTGAGCGGCTTACTAGAGGAAGGCAAGTTCAAAAGGAAATCCTAAGCAACAACCTCATCAACAATCACAATCACAAGGGCTTAGTATCATATCTTTCCTCTATCAACATCATTAGCAACCAAAATGAGATCTCCGAATGGATAGCCCCGCTCATGGCGGATGACTACTATTGAGAGAAGTGTTGCCTTGATGGTCATCGCTCTAAGGATTGTCCCAAGGTGAGCGAGCCTAAGATTATGCCTAACGCTAACCTTTTCCGTGAGGATGTGCACTACAAGCTTTTCAGAGACAGATGGAAAAGTAAAGGCCAAGCCGCTCGGACCGCCAAATGACAAGAGAACAATCAAGAAGATATGGTCCCTAACGTGTGGACCGAGAGAGGAAGCCCAAACTCTCTTGGGTTCCCAAGAAGAAGTGAGGGGGCCTAGGTGGTAGATCATGAAGCGAATTGAAGATTCTTGAAGTCCACCACATGTCGATCGAGCTACAACGCCAATCTACTCTTCAAGGAGGTTATTCTTGTACATAGTAGAGTATGTTTCTTTTCTTGCATTGCATGGTAGTTAGGACTACTCTGTAGACTAGATGTTTGCACTATCATGCATCATGTGTAAAAAGATAAAAGAAAAGAACAAAAAATTTGATCGGTGCCTAACCACCTTGAGATATCCATATGCATGGGGAACAGCTTGAAAAGGTGGTTTGGCTATCTCAAGGCAAAGCGGTGGGCATATGTAAAAAAGCTCGAGATAGGTCAAACTTGGCATCGAATAGGTTTCTTTATGCAATGTCTTTAATTTGCTTGCATCTATATGGCATGCTTTAAATTCTCTTGCATTAGACTAAGTTGTTGGCATGCATTGCATATAAAAACCACGGAGGAGGCGTGTTACTCTATGGAGAAAGTGACTACATTGTCTATATAGATTCACATACTCCACAAAGAGTAACCAAAGCAATTGTTGAGCTTCATGCCCATTGAACCCTTTGCTTAACGATCTCTAACATCCATTTACGTGGATCGTGAACTAAGGGTTCATGCATTTCTTTTTTGGAGCCTCCTTCTCGCTTTGGTTTTTATCGTTCGATCTTATTTGCAATTTGCAAAAATTCTAAACTCTTCGTGAGTTATCTATTTGCAAAGGAGTATTTGAGAGTTCCCTTTCTAGACAAGTGTGGTGTTTATTTAGTTCTCTGGTGATGACACTTAAGGTCTAGAAAGAATTCTTTGATTCTGCAATTCCTTGAGGTCACCGAACATTTCGGTGCCTTCACCGGACATTCCGGTGACCATTGGATCAGTCACTTTGCGGAATTGAACAGACACCGGACATTATGGCGGTGTCAACGGACAGTCCGGTTACTGGAAGAGGAAGCGGGTGCCTCTTTGGAATTAGAATTCTCTGGACATCGGACAGTCCGGCACTTTGTAGTCACCAGACAATTTCTTTGAACCGGACAGTCCTGTGATCTCTTTGATCGGCGCAATCTTGGCCATTCATTCGTTTCCTTTTAATCACGGCCGTTGATCAAATTTTATCTAAACTGCACGTGCTCTGTTTGACCACATTCCAAAAATCGTGCGAGTTCTCAGCCGAAGTCGACCACAATCGTCGTCGCTCGCCGTCCGCCTGCCGACGCTCGCCGTTGTACGCCTCCGCGTCACCCGTCTCCGGCAGCCACCAGAGCTAGCGCCGTCGTGCCGTCCTCGCCGCAGCGCGCCTCCGCCCTCGCGCGCCCTAGCTATGCCCTAGTGTCGCCGCTGCTCCTGCCCTCACCACCGCGTTGCGCTTGAGCCTCACCGCCTTGCTGCTCGTTGTCGAAGCTCCGCAGCTCTTGCTCTCCGTCGTTGTGCTTTAGATTGCATCGTCACATGCTTTCTTAGCCGTCATCCTCGTTCCACCAAAAACCCTCATGGGGTTTTAGCCTTGGGGTGATCGGTTGATCTTTCGGCGATTTCTTCGGCGGTTTCCGGCTCTTCTCCAATGGGGTATCGTGTTCTATCACCTTCATTTCATCAGAAATGCGCCTCATGCCTTGTTTGTTAATTAATTGTAAAAATTGGTATAAATTGCTTAAAGGTCTCACCTTTTATTGCCAATTGATGTAATTAGTTGACAATTCTTGTATTTAGTGCCATATTGAGGTCATCTCTTGCATATTTTGATATGGCACTGAGTCTCCTGTCGCTAGTGTCACAATTTGGATGCATTGCTTTTATATGAATTGTGGCATTAGTCTGTCGATATCACCGTTGCACTTATTTGCTTTTAGTTGATCGGTGATATGTCCATGATTCCACCGCTAAGACTTCATTTAGAGTCGCTCACCTTTTGTGCTTACAACCTTTATTTTATTCCTATGTGGTGAGTGGGTTAGGACAGGACAGAGTCGACGGTAGTTCAGAGGCTCAATCAGTTCAGATTTCTCTTGGACGGTTTAAGAGCCAAGCTCTTAATCCTATCTTGTGCAGTGACAGCTTGTCAGTTGCGCTTTAGAGTCAATTCTTGACACAGTTGTTAGGATGGGCAAGCAGAGACCGAGTTCAGAGGAGAAGAGAAAGGGCAAGGCAGTTGAGCCAAAGAAGAAGAAGAAGTAGAGGACAGGCGACCCAGAGTGGGACAGAGCCCTAGCTGCTGCAGACGTGGATGTTCCTCCACATAGGAGATCAGGTGCTTTGAGCGTTGTTGGTTCTGAGTCCTAGAGGGAGTTGAGGAGGTCGACCCGACAGAGAGTGGCGACCACTCCTCTAGTAGCAGAGGTGCAGCCGTGGAGAGCTCCTACCAGCTGGCAGTCGAGAACCGTGGAGGGAGAGGCAATCCAGCGGAGTTCACAGCAGAGGACACAGAGGTGTCCACATCAGAGGACCGGTGTTTGTGAGGTTTGCGCTACTAGAGCTGAGAGGGCTCGCCGAGCCATGGGCAGGATTGCAGAGGTAGAGGTAGATTTGCTGAAGCTAAAGGGCCCGGCTATCAAAGCCAAGAGGAGAGTGGATTTCATCGCTTGGGTCCTCGCTAGCAGATATGCAGATGCCGATCAGTTTTGGACAGTACTTCAGCGGAGGATCTATGAGGCCTACAGGAGGCAGCTTGCTACTAAGGACAAGAGCTCAGTGTTTGCTGCATACCGCCACTGTTCTTTTGAGGCACTGAGAAGAGGAGCTAGGATAGATATGGAGGAGCATATTGCATATCTTTAAGGTTTGACAGAGGTAGTCTCCAGCCATTGAGATTTAGTGAGGAGGTTGTGTTGGAGTTCTATGCCTCACTGTGGATCTCCCCCGATAGGTCTTATCTCTGGTTCATGTATCGAGGGGAGCAACACCAGTTTGAGAGATCCGATGTCATTACTGCTTTGGAGTTTGTATCTTCTGAGACACGGATCCTCGCTCTGGCTCATCCGAATTTCTTGCCACCATATCGCTCATTTGGAGGGATGGAGCCGAGCGATGAGAGGATGAGTATTGCGTACCCGCCACCACATTGGGAGCATTACTCTAGGCACCCTCTATGGTTGACACATGAGGCACGAGTCTTGAGAGGGTTGCTGGGCAAGACGATGGCCTCGAGAGCTAGCTACAGAGAGCGCGTTATTATTCTACATCAGTGGTTGCTCTGCTACTTGCTGAGGCATGAGGCTTTTGATCTGACAGATTTGCTGCTAGCACAGATGGAGGATGTTATATATGAGGGGATTGGCGCTCGACAGATACCTTTTACCCCTCACATATGTCTGTTGCTGAGGAGAGCCAGTGTTATGACTGAGTAGGAGTATGCAGCTTTGCCAGAGATCACCACCTCCTTCTGTCCAACTGAGCCATCTGACTCCAGGGTTCTTTGAGTGTCCGCTTCACAGAGCACCCCTAGAGGAGAGGAGACTACAGCCTCGGAGGTTGTTGAGACTGAGGCTCCGAAGGGAGCACAGCCGAGAACTGGGAGCTCTGAGGCACCAGGTCAGGCCGATACTCCGACCACTCGTGCTACACTTGACCTTGCTCTTGCTGCCAGGTTGGACGCTATTCAGGCAGAGCAGGAGAGCAGAGGAGATATCGAGAGGAGCAGGATGAGCACATTCATCGAGAGAGGGCCGAGATCGAGGAGAGGATCCGACTCGAGCGCCTCCAGATTAAGAAGCGGCTTTGGATGGAGAGAGAGCTTGCTGAGGAGAGGAGACGACAGGACAGGGAGTTCTATGAGAGGTTGCAGCGCTTTCAGTTAGAGATGGCAGCGGCCATATCTTATATGTCTGCCGGGTTTGGAGCTATTGCATCATATCTCCAGTGACCAATATACCATCATTGCCTGCTTTCTCGACGACTACGCTACTGGGTCCCTTGCCAGTATAGCTTCAGCCGACATCTCCTCAGCCGCAGTATTCATCAGTTCCAGCCTTCACAACAGATCTTCAGAGTCAACAGCAGCAGTAACCCACTTTCACAACTCTGCTCTCAGCCTCGCTTTCACCGTTCCTACCATTTGGGGCAGCCAGCACTTCTACAACTACTGGTGGAGTTAGTGTACCTTTAACCACATCTCAGTTCTCTCTAGTTTTCTCATACTCTATGTCAGCACTGTTTGCATCAGTTGAGCCTAGAGTTTCAGTTTCAGTATTTGAGTTAGGGACGGTTGTTGGTAGTTCTCCACTGGCGTCCAGAGTTCTATCTTTTGAGTCTACCGCAGTCGAGTCAGCGACAGTTGAGCCACCGCCTGAGTCCTCACCGCCAGAGCCATCTAGCACCACAGCCGAGGAGCTAAGAGCTTCAGATGCAGCTATCCTAGTCGAGGTTGGATATTCAGCAGAGGAGGCAGCTCAGGCCCTTGCCAGCTCAAATCAGCCAGCTTCAGTTGATGGCAAGGAGCGCTCCCCGATGTCTTCCTCTGGTTTGAGTATCTTCGATGATTTTGAGCAGCCTAGAGGAGATGTGTCAGCTTCAGAGGAGCAGCCACTGACTGTCACAGCACCCAGCTCTTCAGCCGCGTAGGATTAGTTATTCCTGTAGGAGCTTGGGTGAGAGACTTATGGTGTATCGACTTTTGAGTAGCTAGCTGTCTAGGGGAAGGCCGTTGATGGGTAGTTAGGGCTTTTGGATTTTTTTTGGTGGATTTCTTCTCATCTGTGCCATTTTAATGAGCTTGTGTTTTATTTGACTCTTTTAGCTCATTGAAATGCTCTCGGTTTTTGGACTAATCCCGTGGCTTCATTGTGTATGGCTCCTAGTGCTTTATCTGTTTTTGCAGGTTCTTTTGTGCATGTGCGCTCCCGTCTCATTCTCTATCGTGCACTATTTCTTGTCAAACCAGCGTTCTCTCTCTATATGCTTCCTCGGTGCCATCTTTTTGGATGATTAGATGACAAAGGGGGGGGGGAGAGCTACTAGACAGGGGAGAACTAGAGGAAAGTGACGCTTCCTACCCATGACAAAGGAGGGAAACTCTTGCAAAATTTTTCTGAGGAGTCATCAAGGTAAGGGGATAAGTGTTCTTTCGAGATGCGTTTTATTCTGTATCTTACTTTCATCTCATTTGAGCTATTTGTGAGTACTATAGCTGTCATCAATCACCAAAAACGGGGAGATTATTAGCTTCATGACCATTGAAATCCCCTAAAAGGTATGAATGGATTTTGATGATTGAATGAATGACCATAGGTAACGGTTGTGTTGTAGGTTCCAGCCCGCTAATTCAACATCAACATGGTGGGCTTCCTCGATGGATGACAAGGACGAATCCTAGAAGCAGAGTTGCTGAGCGATGGAGGACCAAAGCTAAGGACTAGCTAGAGAGTCCATAGGAACGTCGGTACTATTAAGGGGAGTAAGGTCATTTGTCTCCTGTCATACAAGTATTAGAGGGTGTGAATGCTCCTTAGATCCTCAGAAAGCACTAAAGATGGCAGAGGAAGCATAGTCCAAGACCGGAGCTCAAGACCAGCTGAAGGTTCAGTCACCGGACAGTCCGGTGAGCCCTGGAGGAGCCAGTCCAGAGGGAGGTGCTGTTTGGAGTCGAGGTGATGCAGTCACCGAACAGTCTGTCGGTACAATGACCAGACAGTCCGATGAGCCAGAAGACGAAGTCCAGAGAAGATGTCTCTGAAGATCTAAAAGTGAAAATCACCGAATAGTCCGGCGAAGGTATGCACCGGACAATACAGTGTCCTATGGAATAGATTCCAGAGATGGTGTTTCCCTGGCTGAGGAGGAAGAAGGGTCACCGGACAGTCCGGTGGTCCAATCATTGGACAGTCCAGTGATTGCATAAAGTAGTCAGCTTTATGACATCACGTCCCAATGGTTATTTCTGGGCTTGGAGCCTATTTAAACTGTGGAGGGGGACATTTTATAGTGTGCCGTTGATCAAAATTGCTAGAGCCAAATTGTGAGAGGCCAAGGGACACCACAAAGAGAGCACATTGCAAGATTGAAGATCTTTTGTGCTAGTAGGGAGTGATTGGGAGCATTCATACACTTTTAGAGCTTGTAGGGCTTGAGAGGAGTGATCTTTTCATATTACTCTTGGTGTGGGTAGCCTAGACCGGCTATGAGTCAGTGATCGAGCTTCCGAGGTGATCGAGCCGCTGGTGACTTCACTCTAGGAATGAAGCATACCCTTGTGAGCATCATTTCAGGAACGACGGGAGGGACCGAGACTCCGACAGGAGTGGTCCAATGAGGATTACTGGAAGGCGCCTACATTCCGAGACCTCAAGAAAAATCATTGAGCATTCTCTATCCCACTCTCTTTACTTACCGCATTTACTTACCGTTTGAGTAGTGTGATAGGTTGTTCTTTGATTCCTCTTGGTGGCTATCATGCTAGTGCTTGCCTTATCATTAGCATTGTTAGAGGTCTTGTCTTCTAGAATTATTTAGGTTTGCTTTCGTTGTGATCGGGTCTTATAATTTTAGTTCATAGCAAAATTAGTGCTATAAGCCCACCGATTCAATCCCCTTTTCGGTGTCCTTGATCCTTACAGTATGTTTGTCAAGTGATTACATTATTCATCGACCTCAACCCGTAACCGAACAAAGTTCGGCTAACAAAGAGCATCAATGAGAGAATGGAAATATAGATGAAAAGAAGACGAAGACGTTGTCATACCATAGTTTAATTCATATCAAGGTTACACATCTCTCCAACACATTTGTTAAGGTATGCTTTACAAGTACTTTACTTAATTCCCAATCAGATTATAAATTTTTAGTTAATACATACGTTAGTACTGCCATAGAAAATAATACTAAGAGATCGATTGAGGAGAGTAATTTATTTATTAGCAACAAAAAGTCTTTACATAGTGTCGGTCAATGCATTGTAAAAATTAGAAAGGCCGATAACAGTAATATTTAAGCATTCAAAGTTTCAACCTCATCATTGCCTAAGTTGTTATCCAAATGGTTTACTTATGGTCATTTGGGTCTTAAAAGAAAAAAATCAAGATTAACCAATGTTGCAAAACCCGATGCTAGTGTGGTGACAAATTCTAAAACATCCGAAAATGGAAACACAAGTACATGTACGGCTAAGTGGGTAGATGTAAATCTGAACTATTCGTTTGCTCAATCTTAAAGCCGTCTCCTCAAAAGAATCGGCTAAAGAAAACAAAATATACTTTTGATTTGACTTTGTGTGATGACCTATTTGATAACTTGCTAGACAATAATTTTATTAAGCTCATGGATCATAAGGTCATATCATCACGACAAGATATAGGGAAGCGAGTATATTGCAAATGGCATAATTCTTTTGATCATAGTACTAAGAATTGCAATATGTTCCATCAAAAAAATCTAATCGGTCATCAATGATAGATGATTGAGTTTTGGAGAAGCACAAAAGGATGACCAGTTAACTCCTATTGGTCTTGATAGTAAAAGGTTATCAAATCGGTCACAATCCTATTCATCTAAAAACAACAAGTTGATTCTTGGAAAAAAATGATTTAAAGCCTCCAAATGAAGAGAATACAATTACCGATATGATTCATGATGACATGGTTAAAGGTGATGATTTTCCAGAGATTGTAGAAGATCCATCATGTATTGGGGGGGCAACAAAAGGTTTTCAAGCTTGCTCATGACCGAATAACTTCAAATCAGCCAAACTTAGCAAAACTGAAAAAACTGGAACGTTCGGTCTGCCAAACGGGAACTTTCAGTTTTTGTAGAGCCGACAAAATGAGCAAAAATCTAAAAATCAATTTAAAAAAGTTGAAGGAGGTAAATTCCATGACAAACATATGGGTAGAAAGGTAAAGCTTACATTTGAAGAGCTTTTGGCTAAATATGTAAGAGAAAGAGATGCGAGGAGTGCTTCTAAGCTAAACTACCCCAAACCATCAAGAGTGCCTCTAAAATACAAACATGAGGGTTGGAATCGGCAGAGGAAGAAAGTTTTTTCGGAGGCTCCATGTTTTCCTTTTACGCTGATTAAACCGATGCCTTATGAATCACCTACTGTAGGTTTTCATCCTTATTCATCGTGGGAATGTCATGGTTCAATGCAACCTCGATTTATCCTAGGCAAAATATAAATACAAAAAAGCAAACCATTGAAGGATAACCATATATGAGAGACCGTTTCGATGAGAAGAATTGGTCAATGGCTCAAGAGAAGTAAAAGTGGTTCGACAAATTTACGGTGTCAAAAGAGATGGCCATAAGAAAAAGGGTTCAGATCTGAATTTAAGTGAAGAAAAGCCGATTTATGCTTCGAAAAATTTAGCAATTAATGGCAAAAAGATGAAGCAACCAAGTGTTGATATTCTTGATGCCAAATCTGAATTAAAGAAGTTGAAGTTGTACAAGAGCAAATTAGAGTTGCCAATTCCCAAGAGGAAGACGCAACCGAGAGGTCCACTCGGTTTCTCGAATTGGCAAATAAAGAATTGCAAAAGCTTAGTGCAGAAGAATTGAAAAAGAATGGCATGGCATGGGTTCCCAATGAAAGTTTGCGAACCATGACAGTAGTAATAGTCAAGTGATGGATACAAAGAAGACATTGGAAAAGAAAAAGATTAAGAAGCAGTTAAGGTATGTGCCCAATCATCTAAACTATTTGTCATTTCTTCATCATGATGGGTTGTCCATGTCACGAACGCGGATTTCTTGGAATCATCCTCATGCTATTTGATCTCGTCCTTCTTGGCTTATTTACTTCAATCCATGGGCACTCAAATACTATGCATATCATAAGGGTCATTTTCGAATGGCCATGCCATTGCTTAAATTGTTTTTGGGTATGAAGACCGAAATAACTACATGCATGGCATTCGCACTACTTCTTAGAATTTATTTTGGGCATATGAGTCATGTAAAGAAGGGATCATGATGCTCACATCGGTTAATTCCTAGATGCTAAGTCTTATATTATGAATTTGGTACTGGTGGGATTTTATGCATCTAATGATCATTGCTATGTGTTTAGCATGACAAGTATCTGGTCAAAATGTCAATAGAATTTGATCGTCAAAATGACCGATACTCGAAGGTACCGATGCTAAAATTCGGAAGGATCGGAGGTCCCAATTTAATGAATGAGAAGTTCTTGTTCTTGATAATTCGGCTATCTTTGTTCTGAAGCTTAGTGAAACCGAATTAGAATGGTGGAAAGTCTTTTAGTCACTACCCACATGATTCTAACACAATGTTTAAAAAGTTCAAGATTCGGTATGTAAGTGTTTTTATGAGTTACCAAGTTCTACTAACGAACATTGAAATCTAGTGAGAATATTTAAATTCAGAAAAACATAGTTTTGTATGGATAAGAGATCGTGTAACATGTATAGCCGATGAGTTGTGACAACCATCGTTGGGCTACTCATAACTTTGACGCTTGGGGTGCAAAAGCCGCTAAGTGAAATATAAGTAAGAAGATGCTACAATCGAAATATTTGTCATGCATGTCAAGCGTGAGGTAAAGTGCTTAGCTTCATTCGGCCAAGAACATGAATGTCATCTTATGAGATAACATGGGAAATGGATTTTTTGTTTATCACTCTAGAATAATTTTGAGTCCAAAGAATGTTTTTTGGTATGTAAACTTTACCAAAAAAACAGGGCGACATGTGTTGACACTCAAAATTTGCATCCCGAGAAGATCATAAATTCATATTTGACAGGCCGAATATAGTAGAAGATGTCTAAATTTCAACCAGTAATAGTTATTTCGGAAGAATTATTTTCCAACATGTTTTTCAGGACGTGAAAGATATTTTTGAAGAGTTTGGATAAATTCTATTAAAAGAAGGAAAGAAGTGCTTAAAAAGACATGAAGATGAAGCACCAATGATTTGATGGTTCCAAAACGTAGACCTCACCGAGACGATCAAAACAGGTATATGGATCACCTAAATCGGAGCCCGGACGACGAAATCACGGTCTTAACAAAATTAGCTGCGACAGGGCCGAAGACTCTAACAGACCCCTTTCTGGAATCGCATTTTTGGACTCCAGAGTGTCCGCTAAGGTACCAGAGTGTCCGGCCAAAGGCCAGAGACTCCTACAGACCCCCTTCTAGAACCGCATTTTAGACTCCCGGAGGGTCCGACAATGTGCCGGAACGTCCGGTACCGGAGTGTCCGGTTAATTGATAGGATCCGTGGCTACACGGGGTAAGACTATCCCACCTCTATATAAAGCAGCCTAAGGCCGATTGAGGAGGCAACCCAATCAATTCTACCAATTGTCCCTTTACTTTTTTACCTCTCCATACTGTATTCCTCTTCCAACCCCCTATGCTGTTCATCCACCGGTCTCTACGGTCATAGATGACTTCTTAGGGCCGGCCGGCCGACCTAGGGCACGCGCGACAATGCTCACGCCAAGACAGGGTCTCTCCCGGGTGGGAGATTCGACGGCCTTTGCTAGTTTGCTCGTAAATTAGTCATTCTTTCACACGAAAGCACATTTGTACCACTTTGCAGGTTTGCCCGTAAACCTAGCCGCCTTTCCCAGCGAAATCGTGAGACCTATCTCTCCCCGAACTGATCGAAGGTGACCTCGCCGATCTGGTCCGTTGTGACCCGCACGACCTAGTGCTCTCGGTGCATTGACCAGAAAAAGAGTCAACAGGTAGGTTTGCACGCAGACCAGATCTGACTCGGTTCCTGTTTAATAGGATTTGTGCCTTCAAGGAATAAGACCATCCCACCTCTATATAAAGAGGCCTAAGACTGATTAGGAGACCTCTCCAATCATCAAACAATATGTCTTTACTTTTTATCCCTTTTACCCTAACCTCTTCCAAACCCCAGTTTCTATTTTTTGTTCGTCTCGGTGGCATTTGATAGTGATCCGGGTGGCTTGCCGAGCCCAGATCAACCCTAGGAAGATCTTGCTTGGACGGGGTCTCTCTCGAGTTTGATCTTTCAGGTGTTGTTGTGATCGTGGTCAGGTGATCCTGTTGTTCCGCACACAGACGTGCGCGTGGTGTGCTGATCCAGATCTTTTCGGCATCAACACACTTTTTGGTGACTCCACTGGGGATGAAAGGTTCTGGTTATACAAACCGAATCATCTTTTGTACATCATGACTTCCGAGATCTCGCAAAAGAACATCGTGATGGCATCTTTTGAGGAGATTCCTGAGGAAGTTTGGAAGGCATTCATGGAATGTAAGAAGGCGCGAGATGATCAAGAACTCCAAGAATTCATGATGTGCTTCACGAAGGATCGACAAGGAAACGCTAAGCAAATCAGAGATCCCGTCTTCCCATCTGTTAAATGGGAGGTACCGCCAATACACACACATCTATCCTCGGTTCTGATATTGCCAATATAGTTGATTCTGCTATTTGTGTGAATAATAAATTTGATACCTTATCTAAAAGTTTTCATTGTGTTATTGCAACTCGCTTACAAGCAATAGAGGATAAAGTTGATGGAAAGCTTTCTGGCAATATTCTTGATGCCTCTAATTCTGTTGCCGAAAGATCTATTAATCCATCGAATTGGCAAAACCCTAAGATTTATGATGGGCAACCCTTGAACTACACGTAAAGCCAAACTATTATTGGTACTTCGGCTAATATTGGGGTACAATTTACTAATGCTACAATCACTAGATCGGCTAGCCAATACCTATATAGCCGATACAGTGAGCCGATTCCATCATACCACAAAGCTGTTTATAAAAATTCTTTTGGTGGTTTATCTAATGCTAATAGTTTGTTGCATCATCTTCCATATCCCTTGCCGACTATTTGCCACAAAATGCATATAGCACACCATCACATAAATTGGCTTCAAATCAGTCAGAGTCTGATATGAAAAGCTTAGATACTAAAAGTAAGAGCCGATCATATCAAAAACCCTATCCTGAAAATTATGAGTATATTCAATTTCCATATGGTTTTAGGGTTCCTGATTTTGTCAAATTCACTGGTGATAATAGTAGATCAACTATGGAACACATACGCCAGTTTACTATACAATGTGGAGAGGAAAGTTCTAATGACATTCTTAAGATAAGATTTATTTCCTTGGTCCCTTTGGGTGCTGCATTTATCTCATTTACTTCTTTGCCACCCTATTCTATTCATAATTGGCCTCAATAGAACAAAAGTTTCATGAATATTTCTTTACCGGTGGAACTAAATTAAAATTGTCGCATCTTACATAGGTTAAACAAAAGATCAATGAGAGTGTTTCTGATTATATTAGAAGATTTAGAGATACAAGGAACTGATGCTACAGTTTGACAATTTCTGATAGGAACTTAGCTTATCAAGCTTTTTTTGGTTTGCTTGATTATCATAAGGAAAAGCTAGAAGGTCAAGAATTTTTAGATGTTAGCCAAGTATTGTAGGAAACCATGGCTAATGAAAATAGAGTTAAAGAGTCTAAACAAATGCAAAAATAAAATGGAAAATTCAATTGTCCTGTTTACTTGTTGGTTGCGGATCTGACAAGATGGACGATGATGACCATGGTATTTATGCTACTGAATTTTCATGACTATCTAAAGCTAACTCTCCTCCTTGTGATTCTCTCAAGTCGATTCATAAAAATCAGCAAGAAAAGATGAAGTTTACTTTTGGTGTAGCTAAATGTGATAAAATATTTGATGAATTGCATAAAGGAGGCTACATCAAGATGTCACACGTTATCCCGCCACTTGATGAGTTAAAGTGGTAGGCTTATTGTAAATGGCATCATTCTTTGTCTCCTGCCACCAATGGTTGTAATGGATTCCGAAGGCAAATTCAATCGACCATTAATGAAAGATTATTGTCTTTTAGGGAGATGCAAATAGAAAGACATCTGTTTCCCATTAACACCATAGATATACAAACTGTAAAAGTGTTGGTTCAGCCTAAACAACCCGATACAACTAAAGGCAAGAATGTGATAATTTTTCAAGGGAAATGGTGTGAGAAAAATCTTCGGATGGTAAAGAGTCTTTGAAAATCACTATTAAAGCCTCTGGACTGGGGGGGGTAGTCAAAAGGACTGAGAAATTGAGTGATCCTGCTGCCTAACCAAGGATGCTCATACCGAAGAGTCCTGAGATGGGAATGTGGAAAATAAATGAGCCAAAGATGAAAAATAGAAAGGTAAATTTCTAACCTACCTTTGGCTACATTTTATTAAAATACATGAACCAAAAAACCGCCTTGAAGAATCGGTCAATGAAAGGCAATACAAAGCCACTTATAGATAACAACCGGTCAAATTCTCATCGATTGGATCCGGTCAACAATGTGGTTAGAATTGGAAGCATAGATGTGGTTATTAAGGAACCACCAAAAGGACAGATTTTTATAAATGATTGTTTTAATTCAAAACACACTATAGATCCTAAGAGTTCTAGAGACAGTAGTTGCTCTTTTGATAAGTGTTTTCAGTGGAGGTGGTGTCCCTCTACCTTAACTCAAACTCAAAAGAGGAGATTGCAAAAAATGCACAATCAAGAGAACAAAGATCATGGGCCTAGCCAAAAAAGTGATCCATCTCGCAAAATAATGTCTCCACAATCATCTTGACACAAGAAGAAAGAATGGAGATCTAAACAAGTAAGTTCGGCTTCGGTGAGTTTCATCGCCCTCAGGCAAATTTGGACATCAGAATATTTTTTGGCACGCTAGCTTTGCTAAAAAACAAATAACAAAATTGTTATTTTTTTAATAAAAAGTCTTGTATGAGAATACATGAGAGGGGGCAACACAGCAAAGTGTGGACAGAAATACCTAATATGGAGTGACAATAAAGAGACCTATCTAGCTACAAATTCTATTTGTTCAATAGACCTTTATCAATAGAAAGACAATGGTAAAAAAAAATCTATTTGATAAAAATAAGGAAATTAAGTGATGGCTTTTGTTGGATTAGCACGACATAAATGCAGCAAAAAATAGGACTAAAAAAGAGACAAATTGTGTCTAAATAATTAAGGGATATTAAGGACCCTCCCCTACTTTTTTATTTTTATTCATTTAGTTATTCACTTACACTACAAGAAATCCTTCTTTCTATGACAAATATCCTCATGACGGGGCAATTTTCTGTCATATAATATTTCATAATATGACGCAAAAGTCTGTAGCGTCATAAAATAAGGATAGCTAGCACTATTTATGACGCAACTGTTTTGTTTGTCACATAAAGGTACAAATTGTCGTCACTAAATGTAAGTAGACAGGAGCCGGTTGATGGTGGTATTTTTATGACGGTATGTGTTGTTTTTATGTGACGGCTGTGGAGCGTCATTCTTTGTTATTTCAAACATGACGGCCCCCAATGTCAATATACCCCCAATAGGAGGTGGACCCTTGAGCCCTTTCTGTCGATCAGTTTCATTCCCCATTCCCCGAACTGAAGACGGCGGCGGGCGGCCTCTGGACGGAGCTAGACCCCATCTCCCCAACTGACGGCGCGGTGGCCTCTGGGCGGTGGCAGCCCGCAGATCTGCTGCAAGCCTGCCAGGCAGAATGCGGATATCCGTTGACCAGCGGCGACTCGATCTCGTTGGTCGGCGGCATGCTCCTAGTCCCCAGGTGCACCATTGTGGCAGTGCCACCCTCATCCTCCTCCCCGTTCCCCCTCCGTTGCCTTTCCTCGTCGCTCACCTTCCCCCTTTCCAGTTGATGTGTGAGACCTAATCAATCCCCGCTCTCTCAAGTACTCATGTCGCAGGTGTTGTCATCTACCGCTCGCAGTCGGCGGTCAAGCGCAGCTATGGTTTCCCAGTAAGCCGCACCCCTTGCTGTTGTTGCTGCAGCGCCTCTGCCCACTGCTGTCGATCTGCAGGCGCCGATTGATGATGTGATTGGATTGCCATTGATAATGTGCCCGGATTGCAAGGACGTGAGGGTGTTTGTTGCCACTACCACGCAGTCTGAGTATAACATTGGAAGGAGGTTTTTCAAGTGCCCAAGGAAGAACTATGGAAATGTCAGTGTTATAATCATTTGCATTGCCCAAGTTTCATTCTTGTTTGAATGGGCATGCCTAAGAATGGTAGTGTTTGTTCAATTCAGGTAGTGTTTTTAGCATTCAATGACTGCACTATTGATGTTACTTTGCCAGTTAATGCAGGGGATGTGTACTAGGTATTGGTTCGAGGAAGTATATGTCGTCTTCCTTCATGATAATGGTTATCTACTGTCAGCTTCCTCTACCATTGCAGCAGCTTCGACAACAGAAGTTCCAGAGCTGGTGGAAAAAATTGATAGCTTAGAGCAGAATCTGAACAAGGTGAAGGAAATGGTAGGCAAGAACAGGGAAGGCATGGGAAGCTGCATTTGTCTTGTGTGTGGCTGTCTGAATGTAGCATTCCTGGTGTTGGCCATCCTTTTGGTTGTAACTGTACTGTTGAAGTAGGCAATGATGATGAGGTAGGACACATTCTGAAGTAGGTTGGATATGTTGGTCACATTTGATATGCTTTTGGCTATGATGATGAAGTAGGCTTGGACATGTTGTATTGAACTTGTTATCCAGGATGTATTTGCAGTTGATATGCGCCTTTCTGATAAACATCCCTTTTGCTTTAATCTGTAACCTGTGTGTGATGAAATTTTAGCAGCATGTACGTAACTTCCAGATTTTTTGTAGTATATATCAACTCAATGAATTTTGGGCAGCATACAACATATCCATGATATTGCAATAGAATATAACTTCCAATCATAGAATAGAATTCATAAATCAAAGTTTAATATTGAAACAGAATCATTGCATACAAGGTCTTACAATTTCATAATTCAGATACAAATTTCAATAGCATAATTCGGATATAACAGAATCACTAATAGAAGTTCATGGTTCACAAATAGCTCTAGAAATGCAAAGGTTAATCATCATCACTGTCTTCTTCTGATATACTCGCTTCGTCTTGACTATGGTACTCAAGGAAGGTTTCATCTTCATCTTCGTCTTCTCTTTCATCACCTTGAGGTGTTTGTTGTTGTCGACGGATGCTCTCGACAAGGTCTGCAATAATAGGGCTGCCTGGTTGATTATCCATGTGCAACAAATCCATATCAGGATATATATATATATACAATCTCCTGACAAAGTATTGTCCTCTTGGTATGCCTCCTGACATCTCATCTGTACTTGTTCATGGATTGGTTGTTTTCCGTCCGACTCTTCAACATCAAATATATGTCGGTGGCCAAATTCTTGTACCAGTCGCCAACATGGACCTAACTTTGTATCTTCCAAGAAAAATATTGTGAAGCTTCTGTGGCTAGAATGAAAGCATCATTCTTATACCATTGGCCTTCGATGTTAATGCTCTTGAAGTAGCCATCATCTTTCATCTGGTATGTTCTTCCCTTAAGATTGTACCATTCACACCGTAATAAGATAACAGATCTATCTCCTTTGCTGTTTTTAGTGTAATTCAACTCAATAATGTCTGAGATTTTCCCATATAAGTCAATAGTGTCATCATTGTGAGTACCTGCAGTCTTGATGGTGGAGTTTTGTGTTTTCCTATGTGCCTCACGAGCCATAGTGTGGTACCATACCCCATTGATTATACAGGCTGTGTATGATTGCATACGCCTCTCTGGCCGACATGCGAGTGAGTACAGGTCTTCATCAACATTTGTTGTGCCTTCATATTTCAATCTGGTAATCTGAAGGAAAACAAAGAGAATTGGTGAGTTTGAAAATTTATTGTATCCTAAATGATTCATTCAGGTTGTAAAAGTTGCACACACATGTTTCTAGAACCATGCAGCGAATTGTGTTGACATCATTTTTTCAATACTGTTGACCTGTTGTTGTTTCAATTCTGCCCTATACATGCTGCAAAGGAAGAAGTTAATTAGATTATTGTGAAACTAATATTGAATAAAGTTGGCATAAATGAAATGACAGCAATTACTCACTCTTTCTATTCATCAACCTCTTCGCAATTATTTATAACAAACCAAACCAGGGAGTCATAGTCATTATCTTGGTAATGAAGTTTTGAAGCACCCAAAGGGTTAATACCATGACCAAAAATAGAGTAATTATTGGGTGAGATGTTCTGTGCTCCATCTAAGTTTCTTTCAGGCCTAGTGAACTTAGTAATAATTTCACTGAAATATGTTGAGCATTGGGTCATACACTCATAGGCAGTGTATGCCTCTGCAACACATCCTTCAGGTCTTGCTTTATTGCGGATGAAACGCTTAAAGGTTCCCAATCTTCTCTCAGTAGGATACATCCATCCATACTGAACCGGTCCCTAAGGAGTGCCTCATCAGGTAAGTGTATTGGTAGGTGAACCATAACATCAAAGAATGCAGGAGGATAAATTTTCTCCAGTTTGCAAAGGATAATTACAATATCTTTCTTCATCTGGTGTACTGCATCAACATTTAGAGTTTTCGAGCAAAGATGTCTAAAAACCTACCCAATTCAACAATTACTTCATATACATCTTTGCGCACCAAACCGCGAAGGCCAGCTGGTAAAATACGCTGCAGCAGTACATGACAGTCATGTGTTTTCAGCCCATGCATTGTTCCTCCCTCCATATTGACACCTCTTGATATATTAGAGGCATAGCCATCTAGAAATTTAACATTGCTAATAAACTGCAAGAACTTCTTCTTTGCTTCTGGCGTTAGAACATAACAAGCTTTGGGCTTTGTGGACAAATTACCAGCTTCTTCCAGCAAATGAAGCTCTTTTCTTATACCTCTGTCTTCCAAATCTAGTCTAGCAGCGACTATGTCCTTTGTCTTCTTAGGAATATTGAGTAGAGTTGACAAAATGTTTTCACATATGTTTTTCTCTATGTGATAGCTTCAATTTTGACCAGTATGGCAAATCATACAAGCTAACCTTGAGATATGCCATACTGGTTCTCCATTACGGCGTTGTTTTTTGTTTTTTGCTTATCAGGATTCTTGCCTGGAACATAGGAAACTTTATCCAACCTTGCCATAAGCTCATCTGCACTAAATTTCCTCGGCTGCTCTCTATCTTCATGGTGGCCACTGAAAGATCTGTTTTTCCTCCAGGGATGGTCCTTTGGGAGGATACGTCTATGACCTATGAACCCAATTTTGTTTCTCAGAAATTTGGAGCATGGATTCTCATCCCAGTGTACACATGCAAAGTAACCCCTAGTGCTTCTGCCTGACATGGTGCCTAATGCAGGGTAGCCATTGATTCCCCACAGAATCACTGCACGCAGAATGAAATCTTTGCCTTCATATGCATCATATGTAGAGACACCCTCCCAAAGGGTAAACATGTCTGCTATCAAAGGCTGCATGAACACATGGAAATCTTTGCCTGGTGATTTTTTGCCTGGAATAATTAAAGCAAGAATATAATTGGATTGGTCCATACACATCCATGGTGGAAAATTGTATGGAACCACTATCACTGGCCAGATGCTATATGAATTGGTCATTTGACCTTAAATCCATCTGTAGCAATGGCTAACCTCAAACTGCGGGGATCATCTGTAAAAGACTTGAAAGTATCATCAAATTCTTTCCAAGCTTCACCATCAGCAGGATGTCTCATTTCATTTTCAATTGTACCCTCTTATCCTTGTGCCATCTTGCATACTGTGCCCGCTGCTTTGAGATAAAAAGCCTTTGAAGGCGTGGAACTATTGGAAAGTAACGCAGGACCTTGTGAGGAACTTTCTTTCTGCCCTCCTTATTCACTTTCCATCTTGATTCGTCACAAACTGGGCAATGATCATCATTGGCATGGTCCTTCCAAAATAAGGCACAATCATACTTGCACCCATGAATAGAAATATAACCAAAACCAAGCTTCCGAAGTAGAGCTTTAGTTTCATTATAGGAGTTAGGGAGACCGGTAACATTCTTCCATGATGTTGAAAGCAACTCAAGGAATGCATTGAACCCAGAATTTGTTATCCGATTGTACAGTTCTATATGCAGCAGTTTAATAATGAAAGTTAGCCTAGACTCCTCGCTGCAACCTGGATAAAGTTCACACTTTGCCTCCATGATCTGTTGATATAAATTACCACCGAAGCCATGGCTTGCTGCCGTGTACAAATCTTGAATCAACCCCTGAATTCCCAGTGCACTAGAAGATGTCTTCAGCTTGTCCTTCATCATCAAGTGGAGCCTGGTCATTTCCGTCCCATGATATATCTTCAGTACCAACAGTGAGTGTGCCATCATCTTGTTGAACATCATCATCTCCCTCTTCATGGTGAATCCACCTTGTATAGTACCTAGAAATACCATTGATGTGGATATCCTCCTCTATCTCATCTTGATTTTTTTGTATTTGGTTCAGGCATCGATGGCATAGGCACTTGATTTCCTCATCTGCACTAAATCTACTTCTGACATGTTCCATGAATTGTTCAACACCAGTCTTGTAGGGATCACTAAATGGTGCACTATTATAAATCCAGCTTCTATCCATCTCGATCTGGATAAATTTAGGTGCCAACATATTACCGAGATTTTCCATGTTACAAATCGAGGTACTATCCTTCAGTTCAATTACAGGCACTGCAATAACAAATCAAAAGGGGAAGAGTTATGGTTGACTCTGCTCACCTTGTACAATGGCCAGCGAGGCAGCAGCTGGCAGCTGAGGTGGCCGGCGCGGCTCCAGCAAGAGTGCTGGACGTCGAGGATGCAGGTGCCTAGGCCGGTGAGGCAGCAGCAGGGGTGGCCGGCGCGGCTCCAGCAGGGGTGCTGGACGTCGAGGATGCAGGTACCTAGGCCGGCAAGGCTGCTGGTGGGGGGGGGGGGGGGGGGGG
>BCLF01000021.1:2550206-2717896 GCA_001602275.1 Zoysia japonica | reverse complement strand
GGGGGGGGGGGGGGGGGGGGGCGGCGACGGGGCAGCTGGGGTCGACGGCAAGGGAGCAGCTGGGGTCGACGGCCACCCCTGCTAGCAGGTGTGGTCACCGTCGCGGCTCATGCAGGTGGGGTAACGGCAAGGCTGTGGCCTGCGGGTGTGTTTGAATGACCAAAATCTCTTGTAATGACTTGTGGTTCCAACGTTTGAATGACATGTGGCCCACGCATGCTAATTAGCCTCTCTTGTAATGAATTCATCATGCAAACATCATTTCTCTTTTTAATCTATGGCAAAAACTTGTAACCAGTATTTCTCCCTCATAATAACTCCAAATGTGATGCCTTTTTTCTAAAATTTTGTAAAATCATGTTCTATCAATTTATTGCGTTGATTTTGGTCACCTTTTCATGTAACAAAGTTTGAACAACTCAAAATTTGAATTTCAAAAATGACAACTTTAAACCAGAATTTGAAGGTACTAAATAATCTCAACTAAAAAAGTCATGAAAATAAAAGTTGTAGAACTCATCAACATCTACAACTTTTATTTTGGTCATTTGTTCATCTGACAAAGTGATACTAATATAGTTCACAAATTTTACGTATCTCTCTTAAAATTTGTGAACTATGTTAGTATCACTTTGTCGGATGAACAAATGACCAAAATAAAAGTTGTAGATCCTCATGAGTTCTACAACTTTTATTTTCATGACTTTTTAGTTGAAATTACTTAGTACCCCAAAATTTTGTTCCAAGTTCTAATATTTTGAAATTCAAAAATTAAACTGTTCAAACAAAGTCATATGAAAAATGACAAAAATCAAAGTGATAGATCTCGATGCGTTATACAACTTTGTTTCTGACATTTTGCCGGTTGAAATCATTTATTACCACAAAAATGTATTCACTATTAATATGGTCACTGACACAGCGGACCCACTGCGCTAGGACCAAAAATTGGCCAGCGCAGGCTCTGCCACTGACATGCGGACCCACCAAAATTTTGTTCTCCCACGCCAGATGAAAATCAGCTCTCCCGCGCTGATTTGCTCACCGACACCTGGGACCCACCACGCCTCCCACTCCCTAAGTCCAAAATCCCACTCACGGCCGCAGCATGCCTTATCCCCTTTCGTGGCCGGTCACTCCCCGCAGACCTAGTGCCGCCACTCCCCGCAGACCTACTGTCGCCACTCGCCCATCCCGCCGGTGCCCGGATCCACCTGTATCGCCGCCACACCTTCGCCAGAGGCCGGAGCGGCCCATACCGCCGCCACACCAACGGCGGAGCCCGGAGCGGCCCATCCCGCTGCCTGTAGCTGCTGCGTCCCCAGCCAACCGCTGCCTGTAACTGCTATGTCTCCTATCCACAGGTTAATGACTTTGAATGCATAGATTAGAACATGATGAATTTTTCTGAGATTACAGTTTTTTTTTTCTAGTTTCTGATTTTGCTTTGTAGTTTTTGATTTCTTTCTTCCAACTTTTTTATAGAAACTGAATCCAGTTTCTGCTCTTTCTTCGTTTCATCGTAATAAGTATTAGAAGAAATGCCAAAAAACAAGTATGAGCAGGAGAGGGACGAGAACGTTAAGAAGGTTCAGGATGTTAAGTCTTTGGGTATTCCAGTGTTAACACAGACTGTTAGGGATGTTGTTTCAAAAGGAAAAGAGGGCAAAGGGAAGAGAGTAGTGTCTGACAAACCAGAATCTGACATTGAATATGATCCATCCTCTAACATTGATAACCAATCTGACAGTGATGATGATTATGATGATGACCTCAATAATGAGGTGAGATGGATTACTAGGCCAATTTATTGCTAGATGATATTGTTGCTGTGTAACCCTTGTCCAACTCATTGCCCCATCCATCTCAATTTATTTCCAGAAACTCAATTCCTTATTTGATCGATCCTAATCGTTGGCGATCTTGCTAGGTAACACCGATGGTTCCAAGAACTCGCCCTCAACAGAAGAAGCAAAAGGCGGCTACAATGGCGGCTGCCAAGCAGTAGCCACTGCGCAGGCCAACTAGATTCACCAGGGCCAGTGCAGCCATGTCTCCGCCTGCTGCAAACACTAGGAACGCTGCAGGCCTTCCGCCACCTAGGCCAAGAGAGAACTTGCCTGCTAGGAACATTTTGAAAGCCAAGCCTAATACAAATGCCATTTCCACTACAATGGTGGAGCTTACTGTAGAGGCTTTGACCTGGATGAAAACTCAGCTTGAGCAACAATGGTGGCTGAAGGCAAAATGGATGAATAAGCTAGGGTTCTGAGGTCCTGAGCTTTTATGAGGCAGCTGGGAGGCTTCACTTAGAAGGAAGAGAGAGTAAAACAGGAGCTGAAGTTGGTCGTTGGTGTCCACGCGGTAGCTGGCCGTCTTAAATGGCCAATGGAGAGAGAAAACTCATCAGTCCGAATTTCTTACGAACTATAACTGCAGTGAGTTTGGGAACTTGGAAGGCTGACTTGTAGGGCTTAAAATTTTATTCTGATTTTTGTGGTGATACTATGTATCAGGAGGAACCTTTTTCATGTTGGACCCGAGTTGAAAATCAGTACAGAATTTATATGCAAATTGATACAAATAGTTGACTTTTACAACTTTGCTTGAATTTTCAAGAGCATTTAATGAGTTGATAAAATCTTGGTAAAATCATCGAAATTCTTTCCCGGCATGATCTTCCTGACGGTATTTCTGAAATACTACCATCTTATGGAAAATTCTTAAGTTTCTTTACAAGTTATATTTAGTCTTTCATTTGAATAATTCAAACTGGACATCAATTGAACTTCAAAATTTGAAGGCTTTATTTTTCAGCAACACCAATTGACAAGGAATAAGGAAAAGCTCATTTTTGACACCTGGGGTGTCACAGCAGCGCCCCCAAAGAATGTCCGCAAGAAAACCATGGGTCATGGCTTAGAAAAGATGATTAATAGAGAAAAGAAACTGGCTATCCTGTGGCTGAAGGGAAGAAAAGACCTGAGGTCCCCTTCAAGCCGCAAAGCTGGCATCAGAATGTGGTGTTGCCCTTAGAGACAACCTGCCTATCTACACATCTTAGAAAGAATATGATAATGAGCAGGGGCAGGCAGAAGTATCAAAAGTGCTTAGGAAAGTGGCGGTGAGACAGCTATTTCATTCTTCCAAATATTTTCATGCATTACAATACTCCCATGTGAAAATTGTGTCTAATAATTCATTTGTGTGGCTTCATTCAAGGTTGGATTTGGATGTTTGGAATGAGGGACCAAGCAAGGCTGCATGCACTGATATCATTAAGAGGTTGAGTACTAGTGTGACCCAAGGAATCATGTCCATGCATGCATTATCTACATTTGTTAATTTGCAATGCAAACTATGCATGTGAATGAAACCTCTGTATTGCATTTGTGGTGCAGGAGAAATGTGCTAAAAATAAAGTAAACCGAGGCCAAGTGCAGCTTCACCAGAGGACTAGATCAAGGTCCTATATTTCCCATCGATACAGCCTGGTACAGATACTATTGCTTTCTGTGTATTCCAATTATAAGGACTTATGTGCCATCAGAGATGATCATCATCAGTAGTAGTTGTTGTTTCTGTGTTGTTTTTCTTCATCTGTTCAGGTTGCATTGATGCATGTTTCTATGTTGTTTTTCTTGATTTGTCCAGGTGCATTGATGCACGATTTTCTTTATGTCGATGACCAACTGGGAATCAAATACATGTAAATGTTGATTGGCAAATCATAGCAGTAATTAGTTGACTATGCCAGTGATTGCATTTGTTGTTGGCATAAAAAATCTAGAGGCACATACTTGTATGATCTGTAGTGCATACATATTTTGACATCTTGCTGTTGACATATAAAAATAATTTATGGTTAATCTTATATCCCATGTTTGTCCAGCCCTCTCTTTACCTTCACGGATATCATTGTAATCCAAATTTTTTGCATGCTACAAAGGCCTAAGTACAAGAACATGGATCCAGACCCTGTTGATTTCTTTTGGGAATGTATGAATAGTCCGAAAAATGGTCGTACTCCTCTTGCAAATGAGATATATGTAAGTTACATAATTATTGGATACATGTACTGTACTCAAGTAAATGCCTGGTTGAACACTGTTGTATGGCTTTGTTAAGTGGATTCATTCTACGTAGGAACATAAGGTTGCAGAGAAGGAAAGAGAACCAGAAGAAGGAGAAGCACAAAAGTCTCCATCCAAGATTGTTGCTGACAGTCCGAGCCAGATCAGCCGTTTATCCACCTTCCTTCCAAACACTCGTGTCGCTCGAGTGTCGAAGAGTGCCCGGTCTACATCGACAGCCGCAGAAGCCCACCTCCCACCTGCAAGCTTAGTTTGAGGCAACACTCCAAGCAGAAAGAGAGGAAGCCGCTAGGAGGCAAGAAGAGTTGGAAGCACAGCTTCTTGCTCAGCAGGCATCACTTGAAGCCAACCAAGCAGCACTTGAAGAAAACCAAAATTTGCTGCGCCAGACCCAAGAAGAAGTGAAGGGGATGCATACCATGTTTGAAGAGACTAATGCACTGCTGCGAGCTGTGCTGAAACTTCAGAAAGATTGAGGTAGGTCTGAATGCAGTTTCGGTTGATCATGCCTTTGCCTAAGCTTTTGCTGCCGTGCTACAGCACCAATGCTTTCTCTGTTGTTGGATCTTTGTACACTCTGTTGTCAGAACCTATGTCGAACTTATTTGCATTTGTGTGTATGTTTGAACCAGTGTGATGGAACCTGGAACTAGTGTGATGTGTTTGAACTTGCAAGCACTGTGTCTTCTGCTCTGGAATGTATGTGGATGATGGCTTGGCTGAAATGTGTATGCTTTATGAGCTCTGATGTGAATGCTGGAAAGATCTTTGATATTGGTCATTGAATTGATACATATATTTGAGCCATGTTCGTCATCAAATAAAAGGAAAATATATGACGACCTAGAGTCGTCTCAAGATGTCTCTAACTAACAAAATAAAAATGTCACAAAAACTGCATAATTATATAGACGCCATGGTATCATCACAATAAGTTGTCTAATTCAGGGTTCCCAGGACATAATCTATGACAGTTCGTGTGTTAGGTGACGAGTCCACTAACCAATATGTGACAGTCGCAATTGTCATTAAATGACAACAATACATGACGCAATAACAAAACCGTCACAAAAGGTTGTCATATTTTGACGAGTGTACATATTTTCGTCACAAGGTACATTTTGTGACGGTCTTTATATGACGACCTTCATGACGGTGGTTTTCTGTCATACCGTTCATTTTGTGATAAATTCTGTAATTTCCATGACACTTTCATTTTGTTATAAAAGCCCAGATTTTTTGCAGTGTTAACTCAAAGTTCTTTCTTTATCTTTAAAGAATTCTGCTTTACTTAAAATATCATAAATAATTCTTGAAGTTCGAGCCCCTTTTTCAAGGAAATAAATAATGTCTGGAACATTTAAAAAAGTTTGATTCTTTATCGTATCATAAAAAACCAACTTTTTAAAGATATCTCCCTTCTCTTCAAGATTGAGCATCAATTGCAATGATTCGATAGCCGGCTTTGTGGGATAGATGTAGATAAACAATGCCACCAAGAAATGTAGTGGAGGTTTTATCCTCACACGGCTCCAGAAATGATTCAAATTTCTATCCATAATACAAGTAGAAAGAAGTTAGACTATGACTTGCATTAATTTCCTTATAGAAGAAAAAACAAATTACATTTATACTCATGACTCGAGTTGGCTAATTTTAACTGACAGACTTCAGAAGAGAAATCCTTAGAAATTTTTTGAGTCATCTCTAAACTACTTTTCTTTATCTTGTCTCGAATAAATTTTATTTTATTCCTTATTCTAATTTAATTTTATTGCTGAGCTGGTTGAAAATCATGTTTACTTGTTCCAAAATCCTTTATCTTTAATTTATCAAATCCTGAGGCTTAGATTTTAATTCAGAAATTCCTATTCTTTTTTATTTCAAAAGAGTAGCAACATACCCTTTCTTCTAGAGAAATCGAATATGAACCATTGATTCTGATAGACTTTTAATCAAAAAAGTTTTCTAATCTAAAAAAATTAGATTTTTTTTTAACCTTTCAATTTCTATATTCAGGATAGACTGACAAGTTGGACTAAGTTTTCACTAACCCTAGATTCTTTACCTTGTTTAAAACTCATTTCTGTCTTCTTGAGCTCCATCGTGTACTATTTATTTACAAGAAGCTCCATGCAAATTGGGTTTGGGACAAATAGAACAGACTATGTCGAGCCTAAAGCATTTTCATTACTATGGAAAATGGTGGGTAGCAAAATCCACAATCGATTATCTCCTTCAAGTCGCACGTTGCTTTCTACCACATCGTTTTGAAAGAAGTTTTACCATAACATTAACATTCCTCTGATTTCATTGCAAAGTGGCATCAAGAATTGTTCCAATATTGATAGAACCATAAGTTGTCAAGAGTTGCAGCGGAAAGCATGAAGATCTTGAAGAAGACAAGTTTTATCAGCTGGTGAGACACCGGACAGTCCAATGAGGTCACCAGGCAGTCCGATGAGGGTCAAACTAGATGTCCAGAGAGGATGTTTTCTGAAGGCTGAGAACAGGAAGACACGGATAGTCCGACGGGTCTCACCGGACAGTCCATCGGTTCAGTGATTGGACAGTCCGATGAGCCCAGAAGTTGGTGTCCAGGAGAGGTGTCTCTAGGAGTCCTAAAGAGAAGGTCACCGGACAGTTTGGTTATGCTATGAACCGGATAGTCAGGTGTCATATGTAGTGAATTCCAGAGAGGGTTTTTTCTGCCAGCAGGAGACCTGGAGTTACCAGACAGTCCGGTGACTACAAAAAGCAGTCAGCTTTTTGGCAACAGCTCTTAACGGTAATTTCAAGGCTTGGGGCCTATTTAAACTATTGGGGGAGTTGTTGTGGAGTTTGCTCGCGGCCAGAACAGTTGGAGATCATTTGTGAAAAGCCAAAGGTCACCAAGTAAAGCACAAGAGAAGATCTAGTGAGATCTTGAGTGCTTGTGAAGAGTAGTAAAGAGCATCCGTATATTCCTAGAGCTTGTGAGGCTGAGAGGAGTGTCTTCAGCTTGTTACTCCTAGTCTGTGGCAGCCTAGACCGGTTAGGCATCGTTGTTCGAGCTTTTGAAGACTTGTGAAAGATGAGATCAAGTTGTGAGTGGTTTCGGGTCCTCCGCTTGAAAGGGACACTAAGAGTGAACGCTCGAGCCTTGGAGGCTTGCTCTAGCGCTTGAGTATTGTTTGCTACAGCTGAGGCGCCGGTGCCTTCACTCTGGAAATGGAGCATACACTTGTGAGCATCATTCCGGGAACGACGGGAGGAACCAAGACTCAGACGGGAGTGGTTCAACGAGTATTAGGGGAAGGTGCCATCCTTTCGAAACCTCAAGAAAAATCACTGAGCATCTCTATCACCTTTCTCTTTACTTACCGCATTTATCTTTTTGGGAGTAGTGTGATAGGTTGTTTAGTTGCTTCTCTTGGTGGCTCTCATGTCAGCTTGCTTACTAGCTGAATAGGTTGCTTAGCTTTTATCTTCTTGTGATAGATTGTCTTCTAGCTTGTTTTTTTACTCTTTCTCAGTCATTGCTTGCTAGGAGTTGATTGCTAGTTTTGCTAGATTATTGGAACAGAAAAAAATTGGCCTAGTAGTGTAAGTACCTGATTCAACCCCCTTTCTCGGTCACTTGATCCTTTCATCATGCCAAACCTGTCCAATCCACTTCATTACACCCAAAAACAAAGTTTGAATATGTATATCAAGTTTTGGTCACCTGAAGAAACATCGCGAAAACAGCTCTATAGGTGAATTGAATGCACCGACTCGTTGCACCGATTATGCAACTTATTCTTTCACGCTGAACCTACCAATCCACTCCTTTACATCCAAAAACTAAGTTTGGGTATATATTTCATGTTTTGGTCACCTTGAAATACCGACGCGAAAACGGGCCCCGTATGTGCAGTAAATGCACCGGTTCGTGAGCCGATTATGAAACTTGTGTTTTCGCACGAAATATGTCCAAGCCATTCCTTTACATCAAAAAATTAAGTTTGAGTATGTATCTCATGTTTCAGTCACCTTGAAGAACTTGCACGAAAATGAGCACCGTAGGTGCATTAAATGCACCGGTTCGTGTTCCGATTATGAAACTTCTGGTTTGACGCCAAGCATGTCCAATCCACTTCATTAAACACAAAAACCAAGTTTGGATACGTATATCATATTTGGTCACCATGAAAATCTGGCAGAAAACAGGCCCCGTAGGTGCACTAAATGCGTGATTCGTGCATCGATTATGAAACTTGTGTTTTCGCATCGAACATGTCCATTCCACTCCTTTAAACCAAAAATCAAGTGGATTTTTATCACGTCTTGGTCACCTTGAAAACCGACGCATAAAACTGCCTTGTAGATGCATTAAATGCACCAGTTTGTGCGCCAATTATGACACTTGTGTTTTCATGCTAAATATGACCAACGCACTGCATTACACCAAAAACCGAGTTTGGATATGTGTATCATGTTTTCGTCACCTTGAAAAACCGGCTAGAAAATAGGCCCTGTTGGTGAATTAAATGCACCAATTTGTGCAACAATTATGAAACTTGTGTTTTCACGCCGAACGTGTCCAATCCATTCATTTACACAAAAAAAAACAAGTTTGGGTATGTATCTCATGTATTAGTCACCTTGAAAAACCAGCACGAAAACAGGTCACATAGGTGCATTGAAAACACCGGTTCGTACGCCGATTATGAAACTTGTATTTTCGCGTCGAACATGTCCTATCCACTCCATTACACCTTAAAACCACGTTTGGGTAGGTATCTCATGTTTGGGTCACAACAAAAAACAGGCGCGAAACGAACCCTGTAGGTGCATTAAATGCATCGATTAGTGCTCCGATTATGAAACTTTTGTTTTCACACTAAACATGTCCAATTCATGCCATTAAACCCAAAAACCAAGTTTGGATATGTATCTCATGCTTTGGTCACATTGAAAAACCAGCGCGAAAACGGGCCCTGTACCGATTATGAAACTTGTATTTTCACGTCAAACATGTCTAATACACTCCATTGTACCCAAAAACCAAGTTTGGATATGTATATTATGTCATGGTGACCTTGAAAAATCGGCATGAAAACTGGCGCCGTAGATGTATTAAATACGTTGATTCGTGCGTCGATTATGAAACTTGTGTTTTTGTGCCAAACATGTCCAATCCACTCAATTATAGCCAAAAACCAAGTTTGAATATGTATGCCACGTGTTGATCACCTAGGAAAACAAGCTCAAAAACAGTCTTCGTAGGTGCATTAAATACAGCAATTCATTGCGCCGGTTATACAACTTGTGTTTTCACGCTGCATATGTGCAAACCACTCCTTTACAGCTAAAAACTAAGTTTGGGTATGTATCTCTTGTTTTGGTCACCTTGAAAAATGTCGCGAAAACAAGAGCTGTAGGGGTAATAAATGCATTGGTTCGTGCACCGATTATAAAACTTGTATTTTCACACCAGACAAGTCCAATCCATTTCTTTTCACGAAAAATCCAAGTTTTGGTATGTATCTTATGTTTTGGTCACCTAGAAAAACTGGTGCAAAAAAGGACCCTCGTAGGCGCTTTAAATGCACCAATTCGTGCACTGATTATGCAACTTGTGTTTTCGCACTGAACATGTCCAATTCACTCCATTACACCCAAAAACCAAGTTTGGGTATGTATCTCATGTTTTCGTCACCTTGAAAAAACGGCGCAAAAATGGGTCCGGTTGGTGCATTAAATGTATCGGTTCGTGAGCTGATTATGAAACTTGTCTTTTCATGCCGAACATGTCTAAGCCCCTCTATTACACTTTAAAACCTAGTTTGGGTAATATCTCATGTTTTAGTCACCTTGAAAAACCGACGCGAAAACAGGCCTTGTAGGTACATTAAATGCACCGGTTCGTGCGCCGATTATGAAGCTTTTATTTTCGTGCCGAACATGTCTAATCCATTTCTTTACAACAAAAAACCAAGTTTGGTTATGTATCTTATGTTTTGGTCACCTTGAAAAACTGACGCGAAAATGGGCGACCTAGGTGCATTAAATGCACTGGTTCATGCGCCAATTATAAAACTTGTGTTTTTATGTCGAACATGTCCAATCCACTCCATTACACCTAAAAACCAAGTTTGGGTAAGTATCTCATGTTTTGATCACCACGAAAAACCGGCGTGAAACGGGCCTCGTAGGTGCAATAAATATACCAGTTCGTGCTCTGATTATGAAACTTGTGTTTTCACAATAAACATGTCCAATCCACTCCATTACACCCAAAAATAAAGTTTGAATATCTATATTTTGTCTTGATCACCTTCAAAAACCGACGCGAAAACGAGCCCTATAGTTGCATTAAAAGCACCGATTCGTGCGCCGATTATGCGACTTGTGTTTTCTCGTCGAACATGTCCAATCCACTCCTTTGCACCCAAAAACTAAGTTTGGTTATGTATCTCATGTTTTCGTCACTTTGAAAAACCAGCACAAAAACAGGCCCGTAGGTGCATTAATTGCACCGATTCGTGCGACGATTATGAAGCATGTGCTGTTTTAGAAAAACTAGATAAATATGACATGGCATAATATTTTGTATTCATCTTGTTTGTCATTTATTTTTGCCATGCAAGTGGATTTCAAATTTGAGCAAATATAAACTCTATGCACCATAAACACACCTATATGATCATAGTTTCTGTAACATAAATATTATTTCTAATGAACATAAGAAATTCAGTTTTGTAAAGTATCACTCACATAACTTAGATCACAATGATCATCATACTCAATATAACCCAAAGATTTTGGGGAATATAGCAACTTTAGTTCATCATTGTCACATGTAATGTGAGTCAAATATCTAATTTCAGCACTAGTAGATGGATAAAAATAAGAATTATCAAGTTCATTCACTTCTTGTTGCGTAGGAATAGTATAATAATCAGCACAAAACTCCTCATTATCACGAGAACCAGTGAACAAATCAAACATTGGCAAAGAGAAATGTATAAAAGGAGATACTAGCGGTTGCTTTACAATAGTAGGATAGATAAAAAAGTTTCAGCACAATTAAAATATTAACACCTTTTGTAGATCGATGTTTAATAATTTTTTTTTCTCATTTTCACCAATACCTCTTGGCATACTATGATCAGTCTCATCTTGGACTATGCATGAAAAATTGTGTATCTCTTCTTTCTCCACATTTGTATCATTTTTATCTTCTTGTTTGATCTCAATTTCTTGCAAAATATTAGGTGCAGCAAGAGGTACACTAGAAAGCTCCTCCTCCAAAGAGTGTACATCATAACTAGAAATAGGTTCAGGAGATGTATCAACAAAAGTTTGTCTCATTTGAATTTTAGCATCATTCAATGTCCAAGGAAATTCATTAGTTGCATATAAATATTACCACTAAGTTGGAGCACTATAAACTAATGCACTACCAACTTTCAAATGCTTTCTCCTTTCACACATATAGCATTATCCAAATATATTATATATCTCTCTTTTCTATGCAATATATTTATAGAAACTAAACCATCATAGGAAGGAAGAGATGAAATAATATAATTACTTAAAGTAGGAGATGATGTAACAATATCTCAAACTTCACGCATCTTTTGATCACGAGCAACATCTCTCTGAGCTGGATGACATCTCTCATGGTTTGTTCCACATGCTCCAATTATTTTTCAAAGGTTGTATTGAGATTATCAATGGATCTTTACACAGTACTGCTGAAATTGTATTCATCTCTTTTTCTTCTGATCATGGTTAGAAAAATAGCACATAGATAGTACAAAATGTTATTCCTATTACTACAGTAGGATGGGTGGTGAAAATTCGGTGAACAGAAGCATCTTACCGAGCAAAATTCTTACAAAAAAGGTAAAGGATGAGGCAACCAGTGGCAGGAGAAACCTGGAATCAGCGGCATAGCAATAGCAGCTTCGAATACAGTGCTTACCGGATGTGGATATCTGTAGCTTGGAGGGCTGAAATTTGATTAGTAACACAATTCTATAACAGATAGCAATATTGAATAAGTGTTCAAAGTAATCTATTTTAGTTGCTGCTAATCTTATGAAAAATCTAGATCTTACAGGAATATGAATGAATATATCAAAGGGTAGCAACAGTAGAAAGATAAAGATCTAGATCAGCAAATTGTTAAACACTTGCTAAAAAATTAGCAATGGTTAACTTTTAGCTCCGTGATGTTCAATTTTTTATTTTACTTTTATTTTTATGATATTTTTTATGAACCACAAGCACAAAAGATTGTACATTACCAAGTTTTAAATCAATTTGATGAAATATGTGACCTAGAGAAAATCTTAAATTTCTATAAAATCTGTGTGGAAACTTCAGATCGTAAAAACAGAAACTCATAATCTGAAATTGTTTAATCTAGGATCATCAAAGGTTTGGAACTTTTCCTTAAATATCAAAAAAGTACTTATATATTCAATTTGAAGTTCAGAAACAAAAGTTATGACTATTTTAATGATGGAGCTCTATATCAGATTTTTTTTTCTAATCTAAAAACACATTCAGATTGCAAAACGGATGCAAAATTAGTAGATGGTTTTGTGCCGAAGCTTATGGATGGGTGATGTGGATGCTAAGGAATTGTTAATGGTTGAAACAAGGGAAGGGTGGGTGTGTTAAAATTTTGATGCAAGATAATAGATATGGAACAAATAACAGATTGAACGATGCAAGCGATGAACGATGAAGGAAAACAACTAGATGCAAAAAGATTTTGAAAACTTGCAACAAAAACACGAACTAAGAATATAAACTCAACATTACAGACTTTAAAAGAAAATTGTACAAAGACTAAACACGTGTTGGAAGGGAAAATCTATCGATCTACTATTGTTTTTTGAAGCAGCTTTTATGTGGATGATAAGATGAATGCGAAATTGACAAGGGTAAAGGTGAACCAAATGGTATGCCTGAAGCTCTGATACCACTTGATGTGTCTGTGGTTCCTGATCTTCTGTTAGGTCATGGTAACTCTTGATTTGGTGGAGATGCGATACACAATCGATCTGGCCAAAAATCAATACGATTCAAACCTCGCAATAGCAGCACAACTTCTTCTATGATCATCAACCGCGCAACATCTGGTTGACCTCACTAAGAAGGATAATCTTTGCCTATGAATCAAAGAACACTAGCAAGAATAAGAAAGAATTCAACACAAATGCAAAATCTAAATTAAACTCACAAAGTTGGGGTCTCAAATCGTATGACAGCGAAACTATACGAAAATAGATTAATCTAAGCAAACCCAAGTCTAATAACGATGGCTATTGCTTATATAGAAGTTAGGGCACCCTTAGGGGACAAACTCTTATACTAATAGGCCTAGAAAAGATACACGGTCGAAGGCTCAAAAGATGGTGTCGCAGCACTAGCATAGTTTCTAGACATCATCTAGTTTTGATGATTCCCACTGACTTGGTCAAATTTAGGGATGAGATCGGTGGTTCTCGATCTGCCACTTGATGTGTCCGTGGTTCTCGATCTTCCATCAAGTCGTGTTAACTCTTGATTTGGTTGAGATGCGACACATAATCGATCCGGCCTCAAATCAACATGATTCGATCCCTGCAATCGCAGCACCACATTTCCTCTAGTTATCAACCATGCAACACATGATTGACCTCACCAAGAAGGCTAATCCCATCCTGCGAATCGAATAATACAAGCAAGAATAAAGAAGAACGCAACTCAATTACAAAATCTGAATTAAACTCGCGATATTGAAATCCAACAAACCATCAAGCAATGAAAATGTTTAACAACAGATTAAACTAAGCAAAACCTAAGGCTAATGATGGCGACTACTGTTTATATAAAGTTTAGGGCATTCTTAGAGGAAAAACCCTAATACTAACGGCCTAGGAAAGATACACGGCCCAAGGGCCAAAAAATGGTCACAGCACCAGGGTAGTTTCTGGACGTCAACTTGTTTTAACGATTCCCGTTGACTCTGGTTAAATTTTGAGATGAGATCAGTGCCATTGGATATATTATCTCGTATTAGTGTGGACTCGTTTTAGTGTGGACTGCTCCTGAAAACTGGGGGCAATCGACTCCGAGTTGGATTGGATATACTTTGGGGTTAAACGTGCTTTTCTCGTATTGAGCATCTCCAAGTCCTTCTTCATACTTCCCTTGACCTCTTCAATGTTCTTAAACATGATAAAGTCATTAGGTAACAATCTATTCTCAATGTAAGGAAGACATGTGTTTAGGAACGAGCTCACCTCTAAATTCAATTATCATGCACGAGCTCTTGTGATTGAACCATCCATAGTAGGTGGAGGAACGTTGTGTGTATCCAATTAGGGATGTCTTCGTCATCCTCCCCCTCTTGAATCGAAGTCATCCTTGACTCAAGCTCATCTTCCTCTTGGATGTATGGCTTCAAATCTGCAATTTTGAATGTAGGTCTAACCTCGAACTCGGGAGGCAACTCAAGTTTGTATGCATTATCATTAATCTTCTTATGTATTTTACAAGGTCCAGCAACTCTAGGCATCAATTTGGATTTCCTTAGCTCTGGAAACATATCTTTTCTCAAGTGCAACCAAATCAAATCACCTGGTATAAATTTAACTTCATGTCTATCTTTACTACTGGCAATTTTATACTTCTCATTCATCTTTTCAATGTTTTGTTTAGTTGTTTCATGTATCTTGAGAATAAATTCAACATGTGTCTTACCATCATTATGAACTCTTTCATTAGTAGGAAAAGGCAAAAGATCAATTTGAGCACCAGGGTTAAAACCATATACTATAACAAATGGACTTAACTTAGTGGTGGAATCTTCCGTCCGGTTGTATGTGAACTCCACATAAGGCAAACATTCTTCTCACATCTTCAAGTTTTTCTTTAAAATAGCATGGTGCATTACAGACATTGTATGGTTCACTACCTCGGTTTATCCATCCATTTGTTGGTGACATGTAGTCGAAAACAGCAAATTTGTACCGAACTTATTCCATAAGGTGCACCAAAAAGTGACTAAAGAATTTTGCATCACGATCTAAAACTATAGTAGAAGGTATACCATGCAAACGAACAATTGCTCCAAAGAATAGATCAGCAATATAAGTAGCATCATCAGTCTTATGACATGATATAAAGTGTGCCATCTTAGAAAAGCGATCTACTACCACAAAAACGCTATCTCTCCCCCTATTAGTCTTAGGCAATCCCAAAATGAAATGCATAGAGATATCAGCCGAAGGAATAGAAGAGACGGAAAGAGGCATGTACAAACCATGTGGGTTTAGTCGTGACTTAGCTTTTGACATGTAGTGCAGCGAGCGACGAAGCGCTCAATATCGCGTCTCATCTTTGGCCAAAAGAAATGTGTGGCCAAAACATTTTTTCGCTCCAAAGTGTCCCATTAATCGTCCTCCATGCACCTCTTGTAGCAACAAAAGATGAATGGATCTAACTGGAACGCAAAGACGGTTGGCTCTCAAAAGAGATGCCATTATTAAGAACAAATTTATTCAAAGTTTTACCTTCACTACAATGCAGCAACACATCCTTAAAATTAGCATCTAACACATATTGTTGGTTAATTGTTTCTTGTCCAAAAATCCGACAATTAAGTTGAGACAACATAGCATATCATCTAGACAAAGCATCGGCAATTACATTATCCTTCCCTTTCTTATGTTTGATGATGTAAAGAAAGGATTCAATAAATTCAATCTACTTAGCATGTCTACGGCTCAAGTTATTTTGGCGTCGAATATGTTTAAGTGACTCATGATCAGAATGAATGACAAATTCTTTAGGCGACAAATAATGTTGTCACATTTTTAAGCATCATATAACATACAATTCCATAATGTGCGACGAATATGCTCTTGTACATATATGCCACATTTTAGGTGTATCATTTTAGGCGACGAATATGCTCTTGTACGACGTGGCTGACAGGTGGGGCCTGTTGGAGAAAGCAAACCCAAATTTCGGAGCTCGAATGAATTTGAAAATTTGCAAGGTTGAAAAAAATTTCATGATGAACAACTTTCCTTTTGGACTCGTATCCACATTCAAAAAGAATTTAATTCTATAAAATTCGGAAGAAGGTGTTGATTGAAGGGAGTAGATTAATTTGGGACTTTGAATCTTTGAATTTAAATTGTTACAAAAATTATTTTTAGTACCTGCTAATCCTTTTGATCACATTAAAATAAGAATTTAGTTTTACATCTTTCCTTTGAAATGTTTGAAAGCTCATTTGAAATTTCATAATTCAATTCAAATTTGAATTCCTATTGACTTTGGTTATTGAATTTTAGTTTCAAATTTAAATCCATAATTGCAAGAGAGGTGGGTTGTTACAACCCTCCCCTCTTAAAGAAATCTCATGCTGAGATTTGATAAAATAGGAGGGCAACACGAAAAAGGGATTCGATTCAACGATGGAAATTTAAATGCAATGATACATAAGATGGTAAGGAATTTGAAAGAAAATTCGCTTACAACCTTGTGAGGAATTCCGAATACTTGGCGTGAAATTTGTCTTCCAGTTCCGAAGTTGCTTCTTTTGAATGATTACTCCATTGTCCACAACTTGCGCTCTGCATCGTCGAGATTCCAGCTGTAGATCAAGAGTGTCCACTGCAATGGCTTCAGTGGGCACCCAAAGAACATTTCTTCAGTTGTGAGATATGAAAAACATCATGCACATTTGATAGAGATGATGGCAGTTCCAACTTATATGCCACAACACCCTGCCTGGAAATAATCTTGAAAGGACCAATATAGCGAGGGGTTAATTTTCCTCTCACTTGAAACCTTTGAGTGTCACGAAGTGGAGGTACCTTGAGATAGATGTAGTCTCCAACTTCGAACTGGAGTTCTGTACGTCAGCGGTCCGCATAGCTCTTTTGTCAAGACTGTGCTGTACGCAAATGTTCTTGAATTTGCTACACTTTAGCCTCAGCCTCGTTGACCAAATCAGGACCAAAGAAAGGCCTCTCTCCAGACTCAGACTAGTTCAATGGGGTGCTACACCGCCTCCCATAGAGAGCTTCAAATGGAGCCATTCTTATGCTCGGTTGATAACTGTTGTTGTAGGAAAATTCTGTGAAAGGCAAGCAAATTTTCCACTTCTTCCCATAAGTCAGCACACATGCTCTCAACATGTCTTCAAGGATTTGATTAACTTCTTCTGTTAGGACTCCAGTTTGAGGATGGTAAGCCGAGCTACGTAAAAGTTTGGTATCCATCGCCTCATGAAGACTTTCCCAAAAGTGAGACAAATTGTGAGCCATGATCCGACGTGATGGTTTTTGGAACACCATGGAGCATACGATGCGATTAAGGTAAAGCTCCGCATAGGTCTTTGCCGTATATGCAGTCTTGACCGAAAGAAAATGTGCTGACTTTGTCAACCGATCAATAATAACCCATATAGAATCATAACCATTGGCTGTTTTAGGGAACCCGACTATGAAGTCGATACCAATATCCTCCCACTTCCATGAAGGAACAGGCAAAGGTTGCAGTGTGCCTGATGGTTTTAAGTGGCTCGCCTTCACTCGTTGACATACATCACATTTGGAGACATGTCGAGCAATTTCCCGCTTCACACGAGTCCACCAAAACTTTTGCTTCAAATCTTGGTACATTTTTGAGCTGCCAGGCTTGATGGACAATAGAGAGCCATGTGCTTCATCCAAAATTTTATCCCAAAGTTCATGTACTTTTGGAACCACGAGACGCTTCTCGAACCACAGAACACCTTGCTCATCCATAGAGAAACAAACAGCTTGGCCCTTATCCATCATGGAACGAATTCGAGCCATGCCTTTTTCATTCTTTTGAGCCTCCTTGATCTGATCTAGAAGTGTTGATTTCACCTCTAAGTTGGCAAGAAATCCTTCTTCCACCATTTCAATGCCAGGCCTTCTAAACTCATCGCACAGTGTGTTTTGTTCTGGCTGCAACTGTTAAGCAATTGCAATGACCTTTGTGACTCAATGCATCAGCAACAACACTCACTTTTCCCGGGTGATAAAGTATCTCCAATTTATAATCCTTGATTAGCTCAAGCCACCTTCTTTGCCTCAAGTTCAAGTCAGCCCGAGTGAATATATACTTGAGACTTTTGTGATCGATATAAATATTGCAAGTTTTACCGAGAAGGTAGTGCCGCCAAATTTTTAAGGCATGAACAACAGCAGTAATCTCAACGTCATGAGTGGGATAATTATCTTCATGGCACTTCAGGTGACGAGAAGCATATGAGATGACTCTTCCATCTTGAATAAGCACACACCCGAGTCCGATATGTGAAGCATCGCAATAAACATCAAAGCTTTTGTTAATATTGGGTTGAGCAAGAACGGGTGCTGTTGTGAGAAGCGTTTTCAATTTTTGGAATGCTCGCTCACAATCTGAAGACCACTCAAATTTCACACCTTTTTGCAGAAGCTTGGTCATAGGCTTTGCAATCTTGGAGAAATCCTTAATAAATCGGCGATAATAACTGGCAAGTCCAAGGAAACTTGGGATTTCAGTGACACTTGTCGGTTGTTTCTAATCCAACACATCATGAACCTTAGCAGGGTCAACTGCAACACCATTTTTAGAAATGACGTGTCCAAGAAAAGCTACTTCTTTTAGCCAAAATTCACATTTGCCAAATTTGGCATATAAATGATGTTGCCGCAGTTTCTTGAGCACAACACGCAGGTACATAAAGTGTGCATGCTCTTTCTCAGACTTTGAGAAGATGAGAATGTCGTCAATGAAAACCACGACAAAGATATCAAGCTCTTCCATGAATATGCTATTCATCAAGTACATAAAGTACGCAGGAGCATTCGTAAGACCGAAGAAAATGACACGAAACTCATAGAGTAAATACAGTATCGAGAAAGCTGTCTTTGGAACGTCCTCTTCTTTGATTTTTATTTTATGATAGCCCGACCTTAACTCAATCTTGGAGAAGAAACAAGCACCGGCTAGCAGATCAAGGAGGATATCAATCCGCCGAAGGGGATATTTGTTCTAAATAGTGACAGCATTCAGTGGATAGTAATCAACACACATCCGCATTGAACCATCCTTTTTCTTAACCAAGCCGGACAACCCCAAGGAGAAGAATTTGGGTGAATAAAGCCCTTGTCCAGAAGTTTCTTCAGTTGTTTCTTCATTTCGGCCAACTCTTTAAAAGACATCGGATAAGGCCGCTTTGAAATCGGAGCGGTTCCAGGTTCGACTTCAATAACAAACTCCACCGCACAGTCAGGCGGCATTCCCGGCAATTCATCCGGAAAAACATCTGGGTACTCACAGACTACCGGAATAGATGACAACTCTGGAGTAGCTATAGCATTTCAACTAATAGAGATAAGAACTGTGTTTTCCAAGATAAAGAGAAATCCGACCATTGGAAGAATTCTGTTGGGAGACAACTCTTCGAGCCACATATATGATGGCATCATTACAGATCAGCCAATTCATCCCAAGAATAATATCCAAGCCCTTCAGATCAAGAACTAGCAGATAGGACCTCACTAGACAATTTCCAACCATGATCGACACACGAGAACCAAGTACTTCAATTAAATTGGTGAGCGTGTTGGGTGTATATTGAGGTTATATTGCATAGCATAATCTTTTCTAATGAAAGAATGAGAAGCACCAGAATCAAACAGATCTTTGGTAGGATAAGAGTTGACAAGGAGCGTACCCATGAGTACTTTGCTGCCCTCTTGCACTTCTTGGCTATTGTATAATTAGCACAACCACGCTTGGGCACTTAAGGCTTCTTAGCTTGCTGTTGGAAAGGGCCGACATGTGGCCGTGCTGGTGGATTTGGAGCAGCAAGACCCACTCCACACTCTGGAGAACGACATGACCGAGATAAATGTTTGGATTGGCCACAATTGAAGCACGGACCAATATCGGCAGTAGGAACTTGATTCATCGAGGGTCTTGGAGCTTGGGCCGCACGAAGGAGTTGGCGATGAGTGACCCACATAGGCTGTGGTGCTGCACGGCCCATCATAGGCGCAGGCGGCTGAAATCCAAGGTGGAGGCGTTGCAAGCTACCACCCACCGATGGTAGGGCAGCACGCTTGCGAAAGCCTCAAGCTTCATCATCTTATGCTCTGTAAAAATAGCTCGATCCACTAGGTGGTTGAAATCACGAAACTCTGAAGATGAGAGCTTATCTTGCATTTCCTCGGAAAGACCATTGTAAAAGCAACTCTTCTTCTTCTTGTCGGTGTTGACGTCATCTCTGGAGTATACTGTACAAGATAGTTGAAGGTATGTACATACTCCATGGCGGACTTACTACCTTGCTTCAGACTCAAGAATTCAAGCCTCTTGATCTCCCTCGTGCTCTCAGGGATGTGGAAGGCGCGACAAGCGGAACAGAACTCATCCCAAGTGAAGTGGTGATCGGCAGGCTGCATTGCAAGGAAGGTTTGGCACTAAGGACCAGCTTCATTCTGCAGTTTGTAAGCAGCGAAAAGAACCTTCTCATGCTGCCCACACCTCACATGATTCTCTGCTCAATGGTGCACAGCCAATGATCGGCATCTAGAGGATCCTTCGATCGGGTGAAGACAGGAGGCTGAGTGAGCATGAAATCTCTGAAATCACCATCACGGGCAGCTTCGCATCCACCATGGGGAGCCAAGTAGTGAGCAATAGCTTGCAGAAAGCCAGTCTGCTCTCGACAGTTATGCTCAATCTCCATGAGCACTTCTACCATTGTCGGTAGTGGTGGTGGATTCTGAGCATTAGAGCCCTCTACAGTATCCTCACCAGCACCGATACAAATTCCAGATGCGATGAAAATGGCTACTTGGCTCGCAAAAATGATGCATAAGACTGACATGGCAGCCCTAAGGAATGGCAAAGAAAGGGGTCGAATATCACCTACAGATAGCAACTTATGTTCATATGTTACCTATTATGGGTTTTATTTGTTCCTCCACGAATACTAGGTGAATTTACTTAATTGAGACTTGGGTGGCTGATTTTTTAGAACTTAGGACAGCAACGAATATTTTTAAAAAGGGTAAGCAAATTTTTACATGTTCACCTTTAGTGACCAAGAATGCATGCAAAATGTATGACATGATATGATATGCATATGTATATGCTTGCATTAACATCCTCAAACGAATCATACACTCTCCCCGTCCCAACTAGAAAAACAAGGCGACACACATGGGCAATTTTCGAAAACAAAACCTTTGCAAACACAGCTAAATAACACATTCTAACGTAATTTATAGCTGCCATCTTAACCCCATAGTACACCCATGTGAATGCAATCAAATTCCTTAATTATGGGTGAGATAAACAATTCTAAGATAGGAGAGTAATAAAAAATCAGCAACCACCTTAATTCCAATTTTAGTTGATTTAGTGGAGTTGAGCACATTTTAATTACCCAGGTTGCTGAGTTAATTATAGGGATATGTGTTAAAACTTGCTCTGATACCACGCTCTGATGAACTGTCCAAGTTGAGTTCTAATTAGTCGAATTAGCTTGATATCTCAATCCTCACACAAGCTCAAATTTAACTAACGAGAAATCAACCCCGGTAATCCCCTGATATGCTTCCCAAACATCGCCCAAGACAATAGCATATTGGTAATCAACGTTGCACACATCACATAGGAATCCAACGTACATAGATAAGTTATTACAAACCATAAGTAAAATGTTCATAACTGAAACTTACAGGAATGAGAGCAGCAGGTTTGTAGTTTTGGCTCTCAACTTTCTAAAACATAATTAAACAATGTACTAAGTTCTTATTTAGGTTCTAATATGGACGACGAGGAGTACTACTCAGCTGAAAAACATTTTTAAACAAATGAAAAGACAGTTGTGCTTAGCCCATGAACACGCCACGCAACAGATGGAACGAGGACTACTCATCCCCATCGCCAGCATCGGTAGGGAGGAAGTAGCTAAAAACCATCTCATACTCACCTGAAAACTTCAACAATGGAAATGTGAGTACGAAGGTACTCAGCATGACTTACTCATGGAATATACATTTCGACTCCAAGGATCATGAATAAGGCATTTGCAAGGGTAATAATGCAATAGTACTTTATTGTGGAAAAATAGTAGATATTAATTGATTATAAGCATAGGCATAAAGTAAAGAGTCATGGGCAACTAATTACTAAACCCAACCAATTATACTTATGCACCATAGTAGCAAAATATGTGTCCACAATACATCTCCTCCCACATAGCCCACATCTATACCATTAGTGATTAATTAAGTGAAATTGTTAACTACGATAAAAATCAATGGACACCAAGCTTGGTCATAACCGAGACCACGGCGATTCAAATCGATTATACACCCTGCATGGGAGTTCAACTGTACCCACACGACTTGAGGACCATCGGGCTTATGCAACTCGCGATGTCGCATAAGAGGGCACTCACGTCAACCTTTCTCTCATCCATTCCTGAACGGTTGGACAATTGACATGTCAGAGAGGACCGGTCCCGTGTCTCGTGGAAGCCCAGCGATCACTCGTTGTAAGGATCAAGGACACCGAGAAGAGGGTGTTGAATCGGTGGACTTATAGGACTAATTTCGCTACGAACTAAAACTATAAAACTCAATCGCAACGAAAGCAATCCTATGCAATTCTAGTAGGCCAAGACCCCTAACAATGCTAGTGGAATGATAAGAACAACAAGCAAACACTAGCATGATAGCCACCAAGAGAAATCAAAGAACAGCCTATAAATCTACTCAAACGGTAAGAAAATGCAGTAAGGAGAGAAAAATAGAGAGTGCTTAGTGATTTTTTCCGAGGTCTCGAAAGGTAGGCGCCTTCCCCTACTCGGTTTAACCACTCTCGTCGGAGTCTTTGTTCCTCCTGTCATTCTCGAAATGATGCTCACAAGGGTACACTTCACTTTCGAAGTGAAGTCACCGGCGGCCCGGTTGTCTCACACAATACCCAAGCGCTAAAACAAGCCTCCAAGGCTCAAGCGCTCTCTCTTGGTGTCCCTTTCGAGCAGGGGACCCGAAACCGCGTACAAACTTGGCAACGACTTTTACAATCTTCTCGGAAGCTCGATCACTGACTTCTAACAGGTCTAGGCTGCCCAAACCAAGAGCAATAGGCAAATATCACTACTCTCAAGCCTCAAAGCTCTAGAAGTGTATAAATACTCCCTGTCACTCTCTTACTAGCACCAAAGATCTCAAATTTTGTTATGTGCTCTCTTGGTGGCGTTCTTTGGCCTCTCACAAGTTTTCTCCAGCAGTTCAGACCTCAGGCACATGGCAAAACATCCCCCCCACGGTTTAAATAGCCTCCAAGCCCAGAATCAACGGTTGGAACATGATATCATAAAGCTAACTGCTTTATGTAATCATCGGACTGTCCGGTGATTAGATTAGTGGACTATTTGGTAACCCTTTCCTCCTTCTGGCCAGGGAAACACCTTCTCTGGAATCCATTCCATAGGACACTGGACTATCTGGTGCATACCTTCACCGAACTATCCAATGACTTTCACTTTTGGACTCTCAGAGACATCTTCTCTGGACTTCGGCTTCAACCTCACAAGACTGTTCGGTGACTGCCACACCGGACTATTCAGTGTCTTCTCTGCAGCAACTCCAGAGAGCACCTCTTTCTGGACATTAAAATCCTGGCTCACCAGACTGTCTGGTGACTTCACCGGACTGTCCGATGACTGCTTCATTGACTGAATTGAGCTTCGATCTTCGACTATGCTTCCTCCGCCAGCTCCAATGCTTTCTATGGATCTAAGGAGCATTCACACTCTCTAACACTTGTATGACAGGAGACAAATGATCTTACCCCCTAATAGTACCAGTGTTCCTATGGACTCTCTAGCTATCCTTAGCCTTGGTCCTCGACTCCTGAAAACTCCTCTTCTAGGGATTGTCCTTGTCATCCACCGAGGAAGCCCACTATGTTGATGTAGAATTAGTGGGGTGGAACCTACAATCACAACCGTTACCTATGGTGTTCAATAGTCACCAAAATCAATACCCACCTTTTAGGGGACTTCAAAGGTCATGCGGCTAACAATCTCCTATTTTTTGGTGATTGATGACAATCATAATACTCACAAACAGGCTCAAAGGAGATGAAATAAGATAGAGAAGAAAACACATCTCGAAAGAACACTTACCCCTTTACCTTGATGACTCCCCAGAAAAATTTTGCAAGAGTTTCGCTCCTTTGTCATGGGTTGGAAGCGTCACTCTCCTTGTTCTCCCCTTGTTTGGTAGCTCTCTCTCCCTTTGTCATCTAATCACACAAAAAGATGGCACCGAGGAAGAAAATAGAGAGGGAGAACGCTGGATAGACAAAGGTTAGTGCACGATAGATAGAGATTGAGAGTGTAATTCAGGAAGGAATCTACAAAAACAATCACAACACAAGGAGCCATATACACTAAAACCATGGGATTAGTCTAGAAATTGAGTGTATTCCAATGAACTAAAAGAGTCAAATAAAACACAAGCTCATCAAAATAACATGAAGAGCCAATAAAATCTGCCAAATAAAAACCAGAGCTCTAACTACCTATCCATGGCCTCTCCCTAGACAGCTAGCCACTCAAAAAGCAACACCGCATGTCTCACACCCAAACTCCTAGAAGAAGTCTAATCCTGCGCGACTAAAGAGCTGGGTGCAGTGACGGCCGGCTGCTGCTCCTCTGCTGCTGGTTGGGCTGCTGCTGCTGACTCATCTCCTCCTGGCTGCTCAGTATCATCAAATGCGCTCAAACTGGAGGAAGACGTCAGGGAGGGCTCCTTGCCATCAAGAGTAACCGGCTGATTAGAACTGGCAAGGGCCTAAGCTGCCTACTCTGCTGAGTATCCGACCTCGACCAAGATCACTGCATCTGACACACTGGGCTGCTCGGCTGTGGTGGCTGCGGGCTCTGCCTCTGAAGCCTCTAGCGGTAGCTCTGTCAAAACAGACTCAGAAGTGGTAGCCTCAAACGATGGAACCCTCAGAGCAGGAGGTGAACTACCCACTGCTATCTCTGACTCCAATGCCAGTATAGACACTCTGGGCTCTGTTGAAGCAAACAAGATCGACATGTAGTATGAGGAAACTGGGGAGAACTGAGATGTGGTAACAGGAACACAAACTCCACCAGTACTCGTTGTAGTGGTGGCTGCCCCAAAAGGTACGAACAATGAAAGCAGGGCTGAGAGCAGTGCAGTAAATGTGGGATGCTGCTGCTGCTGACTCTAGAGCTCAGAAGTGAATGCTGGCACTAAAGAATATTGAGGCTGAGGTGCTATAGGCTGGAGCTGTGAAGGCAGGGGACCCGGTAGCTTGGTCATCGAGAACATAGGCAAGGTTGGAGCTGTGATGCAATAGCTCCGAACCCGACAGACATATAAGATATGGCCGTTGTCATCTCCAACTGAGTGCACTGTGACCTCTCATAGAACTCCCTATCATGCTGTATCCTCTCCTCAGCTAGCTCTCTCTCCATTCGAAGCCTCTCCTCAATTTGGAGGCTCTCGAGTCGAATCCTCTCCTCAAAATCAGCCCTCACTCTGTGAATCTGCTCAATCTACTCATGCCTGTATCTCCTCTGCTCAGCCTACTCTGCCTGAATAGCATCCGATCTAGTAGCTAGCACAGGGTCAAGAGTCGCACGAGAGGTCGGAGTCTCGGCCTAACCTGGAACCTCAGTGCTCCCAGCCCTCGGCTGTGCTCCCTCTAGATCCTCAGTCTCGATCTCTAGGTCCTCATGTGGTCTCCTCTCCTCCAGGGTGCTCTGTGAAGCTGACACTCTAAGTACCCTGGAGTTGGATGACTCAGCTGGACTGAAAGAGACGGTAATCTCTGGCCATGTTGTATACTCCTCTTCATTCATGACACCAACTCTCCTCAGCATCAGACATATGTATGGGGAAAATGGTAACTGACGAGCTTCTATCCTCTCATAGATGACATCCTCCATCTGAGCAAGCAAAAGATCTGTCAAGTAGAACTCCTCATGTCTCAGCAGAAAATATAGCAGAAACTGATGGAAAATGATGATCTGCTCTCTATAGCAAGCTCAAGGAGCTATCGACCTCTCTAGCAACCCTCTCAAGACACGAGCCTCATGTGTCAACCGTAGAGGGTGCCTCGAGTAATGCTCCCCATGAGGTGGCAAGAAAGCAATACTCAACCTGTCAACACTGGGCTACATCCTTTCGAAAGGTCTGAAAGGCGATGAGAAGTTCGGATGTGCCAGTGCGTGGATCCGAGTCTCTGATGATACAAACTCTAGTGCAGACAAGACATCGGTCCTCTCAAATCTATGTGGCTCCCTCCAACCAGAATTATGAGCGGTCGAAGGATATCCACAGTGAGGCGTAAAACTCAAGTACGGCGTCCTCACTATACCTCAAGAGCTGGGTGACCAACTCTGACAACCCTGAAAGATATGAGATATGCTCCTCCATGTCAACACCAGCTCTGTTGCTCAGTGCCTCAAAAGAATATTGGGGATGTGCTGCAAAGACTGAGCTCTTGCCCTTAGTGGCAAGCAGTCTCCTGTAGGCCTCAAAGATTCTCCACTATAGTAGTGTCCAACATCAGCGTGTCTACCAGTGGGGACCCAAGCAGTGAAGTTCACTCTCCTCTTGGCCTTAATGGCCGGGCCCTTCAGCTTCAAAAGATCAACCTCAACCTCTGCGACTCTAGCCAAGGCCCTACAAGCTCTCTCGGCTCTGGTAGTGCAAACTATGCAAACCCCAGACTTCTGATGAGGACACCTCTGTGACCTCGGTTGAGAAACCCTCTGGGCTGCCTCTCCCTAAGCGGTTCTTGACTGCCTACTAGCAGGTGCTCTCCGCGGCTTCACCTCTCTCTCTGCAGGGGTGGTCACCACTCTCTGTCAGGTCGACCTCCTCAGCTCCCCTGAAACTCAGCTCCTCCAACCCTTAGAGCTCTAGACCTCCTAACTGGAGTCACATCCACATTCGCTGTTGCAAGCACTCTGTCCCCCTCGGGATCCGTTGTCCTCTGTTTCTTCTTCTTCTCAGGCACTACAGCCTTGCTCTTCCCCTTCTCCTCTACAGAAGGTCTATGTCTGCCCATACTGTCAACTGTCTCAAGATCAACTGACACTGAAGCTCAACTGACCAGCTGACTCCTCAAGATAGGCTCTTAACCGTCCAAGAACGATCTGGACTGACACTATACCCTCTTAACACTGTCGTTGTCCTCTGTCCTGATTCACTGACCAACTGTTACTGCACCACATATGAATATGATATAGGTTGTAAGCACAAAAGGTGAGCGACTCAAAATGAAATCCTAGCAGTAGACCAAGGACATATCACAGATAAGTACAGCAAATAAGATCAATGGTGATATCGACGGACTAATGCCACAATTCAAATAATAGCAATGCATCTAAATTGTGACACTAGCGACAGGAGACTCAGTGCCATATCAAAATATGCAAAAGATGACCTCAATATAGCAATAAGTACAAGAAAGTACTCCAATTAGCAATAAAATAATGAACTTTTATCTCAAATATGCCAATTTTTTTAATTATCAACTCTAGGGCATGCGAGGCATTTTCGATGAAATGTATAAGATAGAATCGATACCTCGAGGAATAGAAGCCAAAAACCGCCGAAGAAGTGCCTCAAACAACATCCGATCACCTCAAAAAGTAAAAGCCTACGGGTGTTTTGGTGGAGTTTCGAACACATAGTGACACGGCTGCGCGAGCATAGAAGTTTGGGCAAATGAGCACAAGCGGTGCGCACTAGAGCAGTGGGGGGCGGCGTGAAACTTAGCGGCGGCGAGGCGGCACGTCAGCGCGAGTACAGGCGGCTAGGCGGCGTGGAGCAGCGTGGGGCAAGAGCTGTGGCGCACGAGAGCAGAAGCGCGAGGGCGAGCTGGCTGCAGCGGCGCAGAGCGGAGAGCCGGTGACAGTAGGATGCAAAGGCGGCAGCGGAGCGTAACACGGCGGCATTGGCGATCAGCATTGGTCAGGCGCATGGGGACTGAGAGCAATGTCTAAGAACTTCCACGTGCAGATAGTTGAAAATAAATCAACGACCGAGATCAAAAGCAATCAAATCGGATGGCTGAGATTCGTCGATCGAACCAATCACCGGACTGTCCGGTCTTACAAGATTGTCTGATGACTCCAAAATGCCGGATTGTCCGATGTCTGTTGAGAGCCGATTCCAGAGAAGCAGCCGCTTCATCTTCCAATCACCGGACTATCCTGTGAACTCGTCGGAATGCCCGGTGACTGTCCAACTCCGAAGGTCACTCGGTTGAAAGATACAATCACCGGACAGTGCGGTGAAGGTGCCGGACTGTTCAGTGACCTCAAGGAATTGCAGAACCAAGAAATTTTTTTTAGACTTTAAGTGTCCAAACTTGTCAAGAAAGGGAACTCTCAAACACTTCTTTGCAAATAGATAACTCCCGAAGAGTTTAGCATTTTTGCAAATCACAATTAAGATTGAGCGATAAAAACTCAAGCAAGAAGGAGGTTCCAAATAGAAAATGTATGAACCCTTGTTCACGATCCACGTAAATGGATTTTAGACACCGTTAAGCACAGGGATCAATTTGCATGAAGCTCACAATTGCTTTGGTTACTCTTTGTGGAGTATGTAAAACCATATAGACAATGTAGTCACTTTCACCATAGAGTAACACGCCTCCTCTGTGGTTTCTATATGCAATACATGCAAACAAGCTAGCTAATGCAAGATATTTAAAGCATGTCATGTAGATACAAGCAAATTAAAGACATTACATAAAAAATCCTATCTGGTGCCAAGTTTGACCCATCTCAGCTTATTCACCATATGCCTGCCGCTTTGCCTTGAGATAGCCAAACCACCTTCTCAAGCTCTTCCCCATGCATATGGATATCTCAAGGTGGTTAGGCACTGATCTAATTTTTTTGTTCTTTTTTTTATCTTTTTACACATGATGCATGATAGTGCAAACATCTAGTCCACAGAGGAGTCCTAACTATCATGCAAGACAAGAAAAGAAACTTACTCTACTATGTACAAGAATAAACCTTCTTGAAGAGTAGATTGGTGTTGTAGCTCGATCAACATGTGGTGGACTTCAAGAATCTTCAACTCACTTCATGGTCCACCACTTAGGTCTCTTCACTTCTTCTTAGGAACCCAAGAGAGTTGAGGCTTTCTCTCTCGGTGCACGATCACTTTGGGGACAATCCTTAGAGCGGTGACCATCAAGGCAACACTTCTCACAATAGTTGTCATCTGTCATGAGCGGGACTATCCATTCGGGGATTGTGGTTGTTGATGAGATTCTTGCTTAGGATTTTCTTTTGAATTTGCCTTTTTCTAGTAAGCCGCTCAAATGCATACATCACGGCCTCTCTTTCCTCCTTGAGCTTCGTGTATTCCTTCAAAATATATGGCTCAAGAATAGTACTCTCCTTGAAGAGGGTTAGATCACAAGATGTAGAAGATTCATTTAAATACTTAAGAGACTTCAAGAGAATGTCAAGATCAAGAGCTTCATCGGTGCGCACCAATGCCTCATGCTTCTCACTTAGCTCTACGTGCTTCTCCTTGAGAGACTCATAAGACTCACATTGAACACCATGAGAATGCTTAAAGGCATTGAGCTCCCCCTCAAGCTTTCGAACTCGGAATACCGCTACTTCATGCTCTTTGGTCACCACCTCAATCTTTTTGGTCTTGTTGATGATGGTCTTGTTGGCCTTCTCAAGAAACAGGACTAGATCATTGTAGCTAGGTCCATCATCTTCATCCTCATAGTCCTCTTCTTCGTCAAGATCATCATCTTCATCCACCTAGCCCTCACAACTTTTGGCCATCAAGCAAAGAGGTGGTGGTGGTAGCTCATTGTTGGAGCTTGTCATAGCAATACTTGCGAGATCTTCTTCACTAGAAGATGGAGAGTCCGAATCATCATCATCGGTGAGCCACTCAGCAATAATGTAGGCTTTGTGCGGAGACTTCTTCTCCTTACTCTTGCTCTTCTCCTTGATGAAGAACTTCTTCTTGAACTTTCTCTTGGGCTTCTGTTCTTCGTCTTCACTCTCGCTAGATGCTTCCTTCTTGCTCTCCTTCTTGGGCTTGGGAAACTCCTTCGCAAAATGGCCTTTCTTGCCACAATTGAAGTACCAGGAGTTCCTCTTGAAAGATGAGGGTCTTGCCTTGCGAAATAACTTCTTCATCAAGAGCGCAAGGTCCTCATCGTCACTCTCATCATCTTCATCTTCATCTTCCTCCACCTTCTTTTTCTTCTTGTTCTTGTCATTGAGAGATTCTTCAACTTGAAGGGCAAGATTCTTAGGCAATTGAGTGTCGGTGGAGGTGCCCAACATATATCCCTCATAGGCCGTGAGCTTGCCAAGCATGACGTCCATAGAAAGAGTAGCCAATTTGGCTTGGAAGAGACACGTAACGATAGAGTTGTAGCTTCGCGGCAACATCCTCAAGAGCTTTCTTATGATCTCAATATCATCAATTTTGTTCTTGAGGCCTAAGTCGTTGATCTCTTCCACCACTACATGCAAACGAGAATAAACATCATTAGCCTTTTTATGAGGTAGCATGGTGATGGAATCATATTTGTTCTTGAAAACATAGTAACACTCTTCCTTGACCTCGGAGGAGCCCTCATGAATGTTTTACAATTGCATCCAAATATCATGCGCGGTAGATGATGCATTGATCCTATAAAAGATATTTTTTGAAATGCATCCAAACATGGCATTCTTGGCCTTTGCATTGAATTTAATGAAAATGTGATTAAGTCTCTCATTCCCATTCGTAGCATTCTTAGTCACATGCCACGCTTTCTCGTCGATTGACTCAAGGTAGGCTTGCATGTGAGCCTTTCAATAAGAGTAATCGTCCCCATCGAATACGGGCAGAGTCTCCATCACGTTCGGCATCCTTATTCAAGGCGGTGAAGCCTGAAAATGAGCACTTGGCCCTGATACCACTTGTAAGGATCAAAGACACCGAGAAGGAGGGTTGAATCGATGGACTTATAGGACTAGTTTCGCTATGAACTAAAACTATAAGACTCAATCACAACAGAAAGAATCTTATGCAATTCTAGTAGGCCAAGACCCCTAAAAATGCTGATGGAATGATAAGAACATCAAGCAAGAACTAACACGATAGACACCAAGAGGAATCAAAGAACAACCTATCACTCATACTCAAACGATAAGAAAATGAGGTAAGTAGGGAGAGAGAGAGAGTGCTCAGTGGATTTTCTCGAGGTCTCAAAAAGTAGGCGCCTTTCCCTAATGCTCGTTGAACCACTCCCGTTAGAGTCTAGGTTCCTCCTGTCGTTCTCGGAATGATTCTCACAAGGGTACGCTTCACTCCCGGAGTGAAGTCACCAGCGGTCCGGTTGTTGCACACAATACCCAAACGCTAGAGCAAGCCTCCAAGGCTCGAACGCTCTCTCGTGGTGTCCCTTTCGAGCGGGGGACCCGAAACCACATAAAAACTTAGCGACGACTTCCACAATCTCCTCGGAAACTCGATCACCGACTCCTAGTCAGTCTAGGCTACCCAAACTAAGAGTAATATGCAAAGATTACTCCTTTCAAGCCTCACAAGCTCTAGAAGTGTATGAATGCTCCCTATCACTCTTGTACTAGCACCAAAGGTCTCCAATCTTGCTATGTGCTCTCTTGGTGGTGTTCCTTGACCTCTCACAAGTTTCCTCTAGTAGTTCAGACCTCAGGCGCATAGCAAAACATCCCCCCACAGTTTAAATAGACTCTAAGCTCAGAAACAACCATTGGAACGTGATGTCATAAAGCTGACTGCTTTATGCAATCAACAGACTATCCGGTGACTGGACCACTGGACAGTCTGGTGACCCTTTTCTCCTCGTGGGCAGGGAAACACCATCTCTGAAATTCATTCCATAGGACACCGGACTGTCCAATGCATACTTTCACCGAACTGTCCGGTGAATTTTAATTTTGAACTCCTAGAGACATCTTCTCTGGACTTCGGCTTCCATACCTCACCGGACTATCTAGTGACTGCCACACCTGACTGTCCAGTGTCTTCTCTGCAGCAATTCCAGAGAGTACAACTTTTGGACTCTAAAATCTTGGCTCACCGGACTATTCAGTGACCTCACCAGACTGTCCAGTGACTGCTTCTTCGACTGAACTTGAGCTTCTGTCTTTGACTACGCTTCCTCTATCATCTCCAATGATTTCTGAGGATCTAAGGAGCATTCACACCCTCTAACACTTGTATGACAGGAGACAAATGACCTTACCCCCTTACTAGTACCGACGTTCCTATGGACTCTCTAGCTGTCCATAGCCTTGGTCTTCCGATGCTCGAAAACTTCTCTTCTAGGGATCATCCTTGTCATCCACCGAGAAAGCCCATCATGTTGATGTAGAATTAGCGGGGTGGAACCTACAATTACAACTGTTATCCATAGTGTTCATTCAATCACCAAAGTCAATTCATACCTTTTAGGGGACGTCAAAGGTCATAAAGCTAACACTCGTGCGTGTTAATCAAGACATGCCGTCATGGGCCAAACGCTGGTATGCAAATAAGATATTTGTCTTATCTTACCATTATATTCGACCTGTGGTATGAACGGAAAGTGCTTAGGCCAACAATTAACAACGGTCGGTCCTTAACTGACACAGACAATGGTCCTTTTCTGGTGTCAACCTATACTTCCCTGTTGGGTCTCAAGAGAACTAGTCTTCGTGCCAGTCCTTCAGTGATGTCTTGAGCGGCACTCAGATGTACTCCTTGGCGCGCGCCTTGGAGCGTGATCCTGGCGCCCTCGACATGCCGCTTGGCGCCACCCTCCAACAGCTGGCTAACGCATAGAGCAAAGTGCGGCACAATTCCAAGGAATGCCTCGCACAGCGTGACAAAGGCAGCGATCTGCAGAACCCCGTTTGGGTTGAGGTATAGCTGGCCCGACCGGATCAATCTAGATACCAATCTCAAAAAATCAACCAACAAAGAAGTTGGCCCCGACCCTTTACGGTCGGGAAATCTTTCCAAAAATCTGGCCGAGGATTAAATCCCCCGACCGACCCTTCTGATCGCCTGGGACTCGGGGGCTACGCCCTGTGGGGGCGCTCGTGCGCATCCATAGGATCCCTTTCTGAAGATCGAAGACTAAACCCCCCGACCAACCCTTCGGCTCGCCCGGGGACTCGAGGCTACGCGCTACGGGCGCGCTCACGTGCATCCTCAGGATTTTTTCTCAAAGAACAAAGTTTAAACCTCCGACCGACCCTTCGGATCGCTTGGAGGCTCAGGGCTCACGTGCACCCGTAGGATTTTTTCTCAAAGAACACCGACCCTTCGATCGCCCGGGGGCTCGGGGGCTACATCTTACGGGCGCGCTCACGTGCCCCCATAGGATCAACCACTGAAGACCGACCACAAGATGCGAAGACCGTCAAGAATCAGCCCAGCACCGCCTAAATGGAGATTGCGAATGGCGCAGGACTCGGAGGCTACTGTCGAGATGATATACCCGGGTACTTACAGTCTCAGGATAAATACAAAATCCCAGTTACGAGTTGCAGCCCACGGGCCATGTTACGGCCTATGAAGGACTTCGTCACATCAAGCCCCGAAAAGTGAACCGACCCCCAACGCTTGGGATCACCCGAAGAGCTAACCCGACCAACCGAGGGTCGAGGCCGGATAACAACAAAACCCGATCAACCAATAGTCGGAGAACCGCCTTACGAGTCCAACCCCGAGGGTCGGCCACCGCCTCAGCGACCAACCCCCGACAAGCGTAAAGGTTCCTGACACTGTGCAGCAGGCGGTAAAGTGATGTTTGCCCCCCAGCGTTGGACAAAGGACGGAGGAAGGACATCGACAAATTGATCTAGCGCCAGAGGATGCCAGAGAATAAACCTCGAGATGCTCATGACCCCACTTGTCAGGGGCCACTCGGTTTCGTAGGCTCCAAGCCTTGTAAACCCGGTTTGACCCCTATATAATGGAGTGCCAGAGGCCTTAGACGACAGTTTCATGTTCACAGCAACACATAATACACTTTCCACATACGCGTTCTAGTGTTCTTTCTCGCGTCGGTACTCTACCGCCATTGTAACCCGTTTTCAAGCTTATATCATCCACTCTCCTTTGGACATAGGGTATTACACCTCTATGGTGGCCCAAACTAGGTCAAATCTTTGAATCTTTCGTAGGTTACACCATATCAGCAAGAAGAGCGCACGAATCCCTCTTCAAATACGTAAATTCTATTATGTCAGTGAATGAAACACTGACAACATACATACATCCATGGCCTCCACCTTTAATGACTTCAGGAGGACAAGGTGGAGTGGCGGTTTTGCGATCTAATCTTGAGTCGAGGATCACTCTAATTCAAGTGGGGGAGGATGACGTGAACATCATACCTTTTGACGAGGACTTCAATAGAAATATTCACACACGGTGGAAGACTCCAGAATTGTTCAAACTTACAACGGAAGCCGCGACCTTATATGGAGTGTAATTTGGATGTTTAAGTATATTCTGGAAAGCTCATAAAGTCTACTTTCGAATGGATCTAGCCTCACATTTATACCATATCGGAGTCAGCGTCAATCTTTGTTTTAATACAAAAGGTGCTGCATCACCCCAACTTGGGCCATTGACCAGCGTATCAAGTTGAGCCCATTAGGGGCGCGTCCTAGGGTTTGAGGTCTTAGCCGCCACTAAGAACACTTGAGTTTTCTTTTGTTATAGTTTAGCTTTTTGCAAACTTTCTGATCTTCAATTGTGTCCAATGATCACATGTTATACAGCTTTTGAGAACCTCACATTTGATAAATTTCTAGTTTATCATATCTTGTTTTTGCTTGTTCTTCAATTACTTGCAGGAATCTAACCTCGTTTTAGGTTAACATTGCTGGTCTGGTGAGGTCCAATTACTATTCAGAGTTGGATCTGTGATTGCTAAGGCGCACACGACCTGTTCATTTGTAGTCCGATCGTGAGGGTCGACTCCACCAAATCGATAGTTATCACCTCATCAGAAGATCGGGCACTCAAGTCCTATCAGGATTCAAGAAGGGGAGGATGAGGACGACATCCCTTCATTGGATACCCAAAATGCTCCCCCACCTACTATAGATGGTCCAATTACAAAAGCTCATACACCACAACTGAACATAGATGTGAACTCGTTCTTAAACACATATTTTTCTTCATTTGAGATTAGATTACTACATAATGACTTTATCATAATTAAGAACATAGGAGAGGGTCAAGGAAATCACGAAGAAAGGATTTAAAGACGCTCAAGACCAGCAAAGCACGTTCAAATCCGAAAGAAATTTAATCCAACTCGGAGTCGAGTCCCCTGAATTCCAAAAGCAGTCCGCACTAAAATGGATGCCAAGGTCACATCCGAGATCCATTTTAGATTTTCTAAATATGGATAGAAAGCTAAGAAGATAACATTTCCAATGCCACCTGTCTTATCTCAAAATTCGAATGGTGTCAACGAAAATCATTAAAACAAAATAACATCCAAAAACTACCTTGGTGCTGCGACACCATTTTTTCGTTCTTGGGTCGTGTATCTTTTCTAGGCCCATTAGTATTAAGGCTTATCCCCCTAAAGATGCTCTAACCTCTATATAAACAGTAGCCACCGTCATTAGACACAGATTTTTCTTAATTTAATCTATTATCAAATAGTTTCACCGCTAGATGGTTTGTGGGATTCTATCTTTGTGAATTCAATTATTTCGTGTGTTGCATTCTTTTTTATTCTTGCTTGTGTTCTTCAATTCGCTTGTAGATATTAGCCTTCTTAGCTAGGCCAACCGAGTGTTGCATGATTGATAATCATTGAAGAAGTGGTGATGCGATTTTAGGGTTCGAATTATGTTGATTTGAGGGCGGATAGATTATGTATCGCTTTTACACCAAATCGAGAGTTACCACGACCTGATGGAAGATCGAGAACCACATACACATTAGTCCATAAATTCCCACACACTCCGCTCTTAGCTCATTCTCGAGTAAAGTTCTAGAGCTAAGACAGAATAATCTGAAATGGTTAAGTCCTCATGTACTTATTCCAAGATATGTCATACGTTTGACTTTGAGAGTGTCTACCACAATATTTTGGTTGATTGATAGATGGAACGATCTCAACTGAAGTCTTGCTCTTCCTATTACGTGCCTCAGGATTTTCTATATTTTTCAAACAAAAGTCAGTTTATTTTCCTCCTCATATGACACATCTTTGAGAGAAAATTCAAAATTCTAATGGAGGTAAATGATGATAATTAGCAGATGAATGTGGTCTGTCCTTTGTGAATCTTGATCATGAATTGTATGAAAATCACAGCTAGGGTCACAGAGTTTGACGAACTTCAGTATGATTATCAAGCAACATATGCAATTGAAATTCAGCGTTCTATCATATAGCCCTGGTAGGTTCATAGCTCATCGAGGAGTAAACAAACTGATGGTTCAAATTTTCATAAAAACTCTTTAGGTTCTATGCAAATCAGTGCAAGATTCTAGTTTGATCGTATTACATTTGTCAATTATTTAAATGACGTGCTTTCTCTAAAGTGTTTGGTCAGAGGCACAGATATCATTAAGGGCATAAAAAACATGCTAAATTATATATCCAAATTTATTGATTCAAAGATTGGGTTCTTTGTTTTCAAACGCAAGTTTTAGTGTGTTCTGGATTGTATAGTACGTTTGAAATTTAAAATGTAGCGAGGAATGGATCAGGAAGTTCAAACCTGATTCCTCGAAAAAGCAGGGCTTGCCTGTGGGCTGGTCGGTTTGATTTTGTTACTCTTTTCACTGTGCATTAGTGTGGCTGCTCCCTGGTTTTATGTTGGGTTTCCGCTGGAAATCGCTAGATTTGATCGTGATTGATGGCGAGAATTCCCTCAGACTTGTTTTTGCACCTTTTCTTATTTTGTTTTCTGGTCACTACACAAACAAATTGACAAACATAGACTTGTCGGTATAATTGCTGTTGAGTGTTGATGTTCCTTACATCACCACTAAGGTGGCGTATGTAATAACCCTAGTAAATCAATATTTAATTAGATGAAGTTTCAAAAGCAAAGAGATATCATTGTATCATTTCACCAGAAATATTTCAAGATATCCACAAATGGATTGGGACTAGAGGTGTTAATAGGTGCACCTAAAGTTAACCTGTGAACTTTTTTTTAGTTAAAAAAAATGAACTAATTTCTTAAAAATGGAGGAGGTTTTGAAAAATTAATTCATTTTGTTGAACTAAAAAAGTTTGGACGGTAACCTAATTGTCTTTATTTTCACCCCTAATTGGGACATAACAGAGAATTTTACACTATGGTAAACATTGTCAAAGGCAGAAATAGTAAACATGGTCAAGGCAGAAACTCAACATCATTTTTTATCATAAAAATCTCAATATGCTGGCCTGGCCCATTTGGAAGAAACGGAAAAACTTCATTCCTTCCAAAATTGGAAAGGCAATTTTCTCCAAGAAGCGTCCCTGCACACGGGCTTCAGCCAAACCAAAAAAAAAAAAAAGCCTCTTAACACTATTGATTTGTATAGATAATTTCCTTTTCTTTTTGCCAGGGCTTGTAAAGTTCTGCTTTCCGATTTATTTAAAATAGATCTTCAGCAGCAGCAGTTCCCTATATATATATATATATATATATATAACAAAAAGTAATCTCTATCAAAATTCCAAATAACAAACCATCAAGTCAGATTCGTTATCGAGTAAACACTAGATTGACCGGCAAAATTAATGTGCTAAAACTTTGTCTGCTGATGTGCTTGAACATAGAAAATGTTGTCTCTTTGTTGAGTATTACCATAACTATACTACTAGACCATTCTCTATAATACAAATGCATATCATTCAATATAAAAAAGATCAGTTGAGTTGCTTCTTCAAGTCAGATCATCCTTCTACTGACGCCTTGCCTGGTAAACCTCTTATTGTATGCTTGCACTGGAACCTGGAAGAAGAAACAACAAGAATTCATTGGCAGCTTTGAAGGAAAAAAAAAAGATTGTATATACCCTTCACAGTAATCATTTAACAACGTAGCACCAAAAATACTCTACATAGGATGCGTCATGAAAGGCCCATCCATACACTTAGAAAAGATAATGCAACGCTGTAGAACGGAAGAATATATCAATGGTACAGCAAAATCACAAAAGAGATACCAGATAACATCTGAAAGAGAAGATTCTGACGTGCAACATGGGGCATCAACTATTGATGTACTATGCTGGCTATTCACCTGCGGATCTTCCATATTGCACTTTATATGCATTTGAAGAGGAACAACCTGATGTGAAATCAATTAATCTTGGGGCACAGAATGCTTTACGATGGAGGAATTCTGCTAAACACAAAATCATAATGTAATTTAACCATTGCAAAGGACCAATACCTTCTTGCTGTAACAAAAATCACGCTTTGGCAGGAAAGTCAGTGGTTGATTCAATGTACTGGGACATTTTACAAGCAGAAATAGCTTGCTAGGACCTTAAGAGGACAGGAGGGAAAGCAATGAGTTTAGAGTGAATGCCAACCCCAACCAGCCAGATGTACAAGCAATAGAGACGACGACAGACCTGTATAAGATAAACTCCCTGCGCCTGTAGACAAAAGAGCACGGATAGCCTACAAAATATACAAGTGTGCAATCAATCAAAGAGGACAGTCTGAATAGAAAGTTATAATCACACTGGTGGTAAATAATAGAATGTAAACGTGTCTGGTAATGTGGCAATAACTGTAACAATTTTCATTCCTAACACATCATAAAGAAAGTCTCTATAGGCATTAAGAGAAAATGTTGGTTGCTCACCTTCCGAGAAACAGACTGTGCTAGTTTGGTTAAGGCATGATCTTTGGCACTTCCTGAATCAAACCTACCATGAGAAATTGTAATGTCATACACAAATAAGGGCCTTGAAAGGCTCCCTCCAAGGATCAGGACAACTCCTTCAATGCTAGGAACTTCATCAAGTGCTTGCTGAAGAGCAGAAAGTAAAGTAGAGATGCCATTCATCAACTTTTCCTGCTTCTTTATTCTGCGTCTGACCTCCCTTTTTCGTGTGTTGTACTTACGCCGATCAGATGGTTTGAGCAGAGATGGTGGCAGTGCCATTTCTGCCTAAAAATTACCACAATTCACTAGAAATATTGTTTCCATTATAGTTGGTAATGGAGAAGAGTCTAGGATATCCACAGTACTTACCAGTTCCTCCTTTAAACTTTCAAATTCATCCTCCAGGTTCTGCAATACACTAAATTGAGGATATTTCAGATATATTTCAATTTCGTGCCTAGTTTATTCTTCAAAATAACTTATTAAAGATGGTAGACTAAAAGGCATTCTTATTGTTAGCAATTGTTATGCATGGATCCATAGAAGAAAACAGCGATGGCACTCTATCAAGAAAGCATGCATTCTGAATCATTTTCACCAATACAAAACAAATCTGCCTTTTTGTATTATACAGAGGTATCAAACAGCTAGACTTTAGAAGGCACAGAGTAACTACATAATGCCTAGAGCCATGAAAAAAAAAGTGCTAGGCAATAAGCGAGCGTTAACCCAGCAGTTAGAGCTTAGGCGTGCTTAGGCGCGCCTAACCGGTTTCTAAGCATTTATTATTAATTAAATGGAGATTGCCCGGGGGCCCGTAAGAAAAAAGAAAAGGAAATAAGGGCCATAGCTAGCATCTGCCATTGTTGGTCTATCAAGTGGCGGCTGACCCATCAACCCACTACACTATCCTTTCCCTGCCCTAGTGAGGCAGCCTCGAGCCACCACCAACCACTCCCAAGCAGCACACCTCTATAGCAACTGAGCACACCATCCTCTCCTCCTCGCTCCTCCCCCTCCCCCTCCCTCGCTCAGATCCGGCCACCATAGAAGGAGCAGCAGCCGCCGCGCTTCCCCTCCCTCCTACCCCTCCCCCTCCACCTCATCCTCCCTTCAGATCTGGCGGTGTAGCAGCCAGCAGCGGCCACGGCGGATCCAGCAGCAGCCACAGGGCGCAGCCCCGCCGCGCGGCAGGGTGGCGGCGGCGGCCTGGCATCGCATATGTAACGCTTATACCCCGAGGCGGAGTGGAGCTCTTAAGCCTAGCGCTTTAGCGCGCGAAAGTGAGCGCCTAATGGCGCTTTTTTGTCACGGGCCTAGAGGGGCCTGTCAAACTGCTGTAGGTGATGCTGTAGTTACCGATTGAAGCAAAAGCTGCTCATGTACAGAATGCATAATGAGGTGGATCATAGATCCATATGTTAGGTACTGCAAATAGCAAATGCAGATAAAAGGAAACAAAAAGATAATAATCATCAGAACCAAAGAAGCATCACATCAGCAGCTATGTTGAGTGTTGAGCCTATTGAATGGTGTCTGAGACAAACTTCATCAATCTCCAGTAAGAAAACGAGTAATAACTAGTCGCTAGCTCAAGATTATTCCTGTGAAGTCACCCGTCTAGAAGGAGCACAGAAATTGATCTAGAATTTACATAATTCATCCTCTATACCGATATGAATAATTCTTTTCTTGTGATCACAACAGGTAAATTTAATACAGTGAATACACAATGACACTTACCATGTTAAAAGCATCAAAAGAAGAAAATAAAAGGATGTAACCCAGCTTGTGAACCTTAACAAAATAGTTTAAATTCTCTCCATGTAACATCAAATAACAATTTATTTATACATATGTAGCTAAATGAAAACTACTCAGGGCCATGAACCAAGGGCAAGATAAAAGAGATGATGGTATAAGAGTAACCACAAGCCAACATGCACAAACATTTTTTAGGCCTAACGAATTCTTGTTGTGATTACTGGAGAAAGAGAACAAGAACTACACTAGAGCTACATCTCACCCGTTCCAGACAAATATGAACCTAGGAAGAAAAAATGATATACCTCACAGCTACGACAAGAAAATAAGAAGAAAAACTAAGCTAATTTAGGATTTATACCAAGGGAAATGTTGTGTTTTTGTGTGTAAGACACCATAGAGAATATTCCACATGAAAAATATTATCCCTACCACTGGACCAGACCACTTCTCAACTAGAACTGGACTGGTTTAGGGCCCCTTGAACCAGACCGACCGCTTTTTAACCCTATGGCCGCCCCTAAACTGGACCACCCTTGAACTGGTCCGGTGCTAATTGAGGAGCAGTTCTGATCCAGGGGCGGGGGGGGGGGGGGGTGTCATTCCCAGATGGAATATTCTCTTGTGCTTTACACACAAAAATATAATTTTATGATATCCTCAGAACAATATCAATTTGGGTGGTATGGGCATGACCAATTCACATAAGGACAATGTCCCAGAGACAAATTCCCCATTTACAAACTGATAGCAAATCTCAAATGAAAGCATTTAAAGAAAAATAAAAATAAAGAAACGAGCTAAATGATTGCTATTAGATCACTGTCCTATGAGTTTCTCAGTTCCATCCAAACGAACTTGAGGACTCTGGCCAGCAATAGTTCAAGTCCGTGTCAAGTCACTTCACCATCAAAATCAATCATTGATTAAGATGGCTCCACATCACGACGATGGCACGAGCATTCGTTGCGTAACCAAGTCAACGGCAATTCCAATCCGAACGGTATTTAGACAATTTAGTTCGATCCAACCCAAATCGACCATTTGGAGCCTGACGCCGCCGTAAACGCAAACGCAACGAAACCAGGATCCCAGCTACAGGGAACTGCTCGAGCAGAGTCGCACCAACGAATTCGCAAGGAGACCCACCAAGTCCACCATAGATCGCACCAAATCCCAATACATAGCAGAAAAGAGGAGTATCGATTGGGGATTACGTGGGGATCTGGTTGTGCATGTAGAGGACGAAGCCGAGGACCTCCTTCACGACGTGGAACACCTCCGAACGGCGAAGCGCCGACGCCGCCGCATGCACCTCCAGCCAGCCTAGTTCCTTCTCGCCGCCGCCGACGCTGTAAGAGGATGAGGAAACAGCCTCCATCGCGCCAAGGACGGCCCTGCAGAGCCGGCCAAATCGCGAAGGGTTTCGAATGTGCAATTTTGGGAGCTATTCGGTCAAATCGAGAATTGCGGCTAACGCCGTTAGTAAGCGGCGCGGTGTTCCCCGCGTGCCCCGCCCCCTCCGGTGCTTTTTTGATTAAGATTAGGAAAAAGAAAGGGAAATAAAAATTAAAGATTTTCACCGTTCATTTGCTCATCTCATTGAATTTCACCCTTCATTCATTTTCCAGACCCGATTCCACTTATTATTTCCCACCACTCAAACACCATCGGTGTGGGGTCGGACAAGTGCATCCTCAAAACAGATCCTCACGTCCTCAAAACATATATATTCAAAAAAATACTAGTAAGATGTTTTCTAATTACTCATATACCATTATTTCTCTTTCCCCTTTTTTATTTTCTTTTCTCCTTACTCTACTCCCTCCAATTTTAAAATATTAACAATTTCTAACATTAACTTTAACCATTTGTTTCATTCAAAAAATAACACAAATTTGATTTATTTTGTTATAATTTGTTTTATCAATAGTGGTATTTAAAACGTGAGTAATAATGTTATACATTTAAACATTTTTTAATAAGATGAATATTTAAAGTTGATGTTAAAAGTTTATAATGCAACATTTTAAATAAGGAGCCTTCTTCTCGAGTGTTAAAGTATAGAACATGGAAGATAAGTTTGGTGAGAAGTCGCAAATGTTTCTGGACCAATTGAATATGAAAAGAAACCCATTTTTCTTCAACAGCACCATAGGAAAATCTAAGGGTGTGAGTAGCCATTCACTCCAAGAGGATTGACTTCTAGCAACATATATGCTACGACATATAAGCTTTGTGTTGCAAGGAAACTATATTAGCATCACCTAGTTTGTGTTGTTGTTATTAGTAAAAACACATACATGGATGAGAATCTCATCATAAAAAATGTGTTGTTACTTATTAGGAATATTTCTTATTGAACTATATTTTTTATTAATATAATTCTTTCTTTTATAACATTAAAAATAGAAAACAATAGTGAATATCATGGGTCGAACTATAGGGACCTCAATGCTTTTGGTGATTTGAACCCATTAGCCAACAAAGAAAACTAATGCTTCTATTTGGAAGATGATAAGAAAATCTATATTCTATTTTACCCCATAGTCTCTAACCACATTTCTTACTATCTGAAACTGCTTGTTTCTTGGCCTAATATCGTTCAATATCATCATTATTGATTTCAACCTTCAGATGAAAGAGAAATTGAATGAGTATCATCCAGTATTCTTCGATTTCCGGAGTATTTGCCTCAACTCTTCACATGTCCAACCCTAAATAAAGGCTTAGCATTTCTGGCACGCATTTTATTTCAAATAATACATGTTTTCTTTCCTTTGAGAATAGATTGCTACCTAATGACTTCATCATGATTAGTAACATTGGAGAGGAGTAAAGAAAGTTGGAGAATAACTTGGAGATACACAAGACAAGAAGAGCAAATTGCTTATTTCCCCATGTTTTGAGAAGCTGTCCCTTATTTGTCCCTAAAAGTTTCTACTTCTCTTATGTACCCGAATTCTATAACTCTATCCCTTTTACCCCCCTTTTGCTTATTTTTTTGAGTATGTGGATAATTTTACCCTCAACAAGTTAAGGAGATAAGCTTACACTAAAACAGCCTACACTAAAACAGATGTCCAAGTCGCATACGAACTCCGTTTTAGACATTCTTGATATGGAAGGAAAGTTAAGGAGATAAGCTTTATAACAGATTTAGTCCTGTGCCAAAATATTTCAAAGATTTGTCAAGGTGTTGTGGCACTATCTTTTGGCCCTTGGGCTGTGTATCTTTCCTAGGCCCATTAGTATTAGGGTTTGCCCCTAACGATGCCCTAACCTCTATATCAACAGTTGAAAGGATCAAGGACATCGAGAAGCGAGTTGAATTGGTGGACTTATAGAACTAAATTTCGCTACAAACTTAAACAATAAGACTTGGTCACAACAAGAGCAACCTACACAATTCTAGTAGACCAAGACCTCTAACAATGCTAGTGGAAAGATAAAGAGAACAATCAAACACTAGCACGATAGCCACCAAGAGAAATCGAAAAGCAACCTATAACATTACTCAACAAGAGAGAAAACGCGGAAGGTAAAGAGAGAGTTAAGAGAACGCTTAGCGATTTTTCTCAAGATCTCGAAAGGTTGGCGCCTTCCCCTAATTCTTGTTGGACCACTCCCGTCAAAGTACTGATCCCTCCCGTCATTTCCAAAACGGTGCTCCTAAAGGTATGCTTCTCTCCCGGAGTGAAGTCACCGGTGACCCGACTGTCACGAACAATATCCTGTCACAAGAGCAAGCCTACAAAGCTCGAGCACTCCCTTTTAGTGTCCCTTTCGAGCGAAGGACCCAAAATCGCTCACAAAATTAGCGTCGTCTTTCACAATCTCCTCAAAAACTCGAACACCGACTTCTAGGCGGTCTATGTGCCAAATCAAGAGTAATAGGTAAAGATCACTCCTCTCAAAGCCTCACAAGCTCTAGAAGTGTATGAATACTCCTATTCACTCTATTACTTGCACCAAAGATCTCGAATCTTGTGTTGTGCTCTCTTCTCGGTGTTCTTTGACCTCTCACAAGTTTGCTCTAGCAATTTAGACCTCATGCTCACTGGAAAGCATCCCCATCACAGTTTGAATAGGCTCCATGCCCAAAAATAACCTTTGAAATATGATGTCATAAAGCTGACTGCTTTTGCTAGTCATCGGACTGTCTGGTGACTCTTCACACCATACTATCTGGAGCAGCATAGATTGTCTGGTGACTTCATCTCCCTACAGACCAGGGAAGCATTCTCTCTAAAATCCATTCTATATGACAGCAGACTGTTTGGTGCATACCTTTACCGGATTGTTCGGTGACTGTCACATTTAAACTTCCAAAGACACCTCTTCAAGACTTTGTCTTCGAGCTCACCGGACTGCCTGGTCACCGACATACCGGACTGTCTGGTGACTTCTTCACTTCGACTCCAGAGAACACTTCTTTTGGATTTCAACTTTTGTGGCTCACCGGACTGTCCGATGACTCTTCTGAAACTAAAACTTTGAGCCGTCTTGTTCAACTTGAATTCGGCTTTGCTTGTTTAGCTTTCTCTGCCATCTTCAATGCTTTCTTAGGTAACTAAAAATATTTATACCTCCTAACACTTGTATGACCCGAGAATGAATGACTTGACCCCCTTAAATAGTATCGGCGATCCTATAGATTCTCTAGCTAGTCCTTAGCCTTGGTCCACCGACACCCAGAACTCCTCATTTTGGGATCGTTCTTGTCATCCATTGAGAAAGCCCACCGTCTAATGTAGAATAAGCAGGATGGTACCTACAATCACAATCATTACCTATGGTGTTCATTTAATCACTAAAATTCATTCATACCTTTTAGAGGACTTCAAAGGTCATGAAGCTAACAATCTCTCCCTTTTTAGTGATTGATGACAACCATAATACTATCAAACAATCTCAACCGAGATGATATATTAAATAGAAGAAAGAAACACATCTCGAAAGAATACTTACCCCTTACCTTGATCTTAGAAAAATGCATGAGTTCTCCCATTTGTGCTCCTTTGAAATTCTCCACCCTTCTTGTTTGATACTCCCTCCGTTCTCAAATTGATGTCGCCCTTGACTACAAACATCAACTTTGACCATTCATCTTATTCAAAAAATATGATAAATTTTATATATGTTGTTATAATTTGCTTTATCATCAAATGTATTTAAATTACAACTTATAATTTTTTAGATTTAAATTAATTTTTTGAATAAGATGAATGGTCAAAGTTAATGTTTGTAGGCAACGTCGACATCAATTTGAGAACGAAGGGAGTAGCTCTCTCTCTCCCCATTTGTCATCTAGTCTAATAAAAAGATGGCATCGATGAGCATAAAGAGAGGAGAGAAGCTGGGTAAACAAAGGTTAGTGCAGGTAAAGATAATAAGGGAGCGTAAGGCACAAGAGAACCTGCAATACAATCACATCACAGGGAGAGATAACAAAGAATAACAACAGGTTAGTCCTGAAACAATGTGTATCTCAATTTGCTAAAGCAAGCAAATAAACACAAGCTCATCAAAATAGCACAAAGGGCCAATGAAATCCACCAAATAAGATCCAGAGCCCTATCTACAAATCCATGGCCTCTCCCTAGACAGCTAGTCTCTCTAAAATGCTATAACCAAGACTCACTCCCGACACTCTAGACCTAGAAGACTCTACTGGCGCGGCTGGAGAGGTGGGTGCAGTGACGGTTGGTGGTTGCTTCTCTGGCGCTGTTGTCGCACCCCAAATTCTCAAATTTGGGATGTGAACTTTTTAATTATAAAAGGTAAAATTTTTAATTATTTAGAGGATTTTATCGATTTATTTAATTGTTTTTGAATTTTAGAAGTATTCAAATTTCCTTGAAAATGAAGTTTTAAATGTTTTTGTTTAATAACCTGACAAAGAGGTGTTCTTGTTTAACAAAATGATTTTGCATTTATTTTATAAAATTAAGTTTATTTGAATTGAAAAACAATATATATATATATATATATATATATATATATATAATAAAGAGGTGTTTGCCCAAAATTCGATTATTGAAAAGATGTCTTAAAATATGATTTATTAAGAAATTTGGTTTTATTTGAAAAGGTTTAAAATAACGCATGAAATGAATTTATCTCAAATACCTCAAATGAATTCTTCTATTGTTTTATAATAAATAATTGGATAAGAGAAATTACAATCGAAGATAAAAATAAAGGAAATAAACAAAAAGGAAAGAAAAGATGTTTTCCCGAATTTTGGATTCTAGAAAAAGATGTCTTAAAATATGTTTTTAAATTGAAAAGGTTCAAATAAAGTAAAATTGATTTATCTCAAACTATATTAAACAAATTCTCTCATTTTGAAGTTTGTCGAAGTTTTGAAATAACATGGTAAAGAATTATTTAATAAACAAATTGAAAGAGAGAAAAAAGAAGAAAACTCCCTTGGACCTAACTCTCTCTCTCCCTCTCCCCCTCACCCCGCGCGGCCCACTTCCCTCTACGAGGCCCAGCCGACCTAGCCGCCCCCACCTCTCCTCTCTCACCGCCAGTTGGGCCCACATGTTGGCGCCTTCCTCTACCTCCAACCGCCTCCCCCACAACTTCTGTGTGTGCCGCCCCGATCTCCCCAACCTTCCTCGATTCTCGCGAACTCAACCTCTAAACTGCGCCTCATGACCCCCTGACTCGGCCACCCACTTTCCCCCATAAGAATCATGCCGCCTGAGCCTCTCTCTCCTCCCCCAAACTGCCGCCGCTGAGCTCACCATTGCGCCCTCATCTCAGAGCCACCCGACCCCCCCCCCCCGACCGCGTGCCGACCTTCATCGCAATGCGCCACCCTTGCCAGGCCACTTCTCATCGAGTGCCACTACCCAGACCTGATGTGTGCGTGGTTCCCGATCTTCCGTCAGGTCATGAAAACTCTCGATTTGGTGGAGATGTGACACACAATCGATTTAACCTCAAATCAACACGATTCGAACCCCACAATCGCAGCACCACTTCTCCTCTAGTTATCAACCGTGCTCACATGATTGATCTCGCCAAGAAGGCTAATCCCAGCCTGTGAATCGAAGAACACAAGCAAGGATAAGAAATAAAGCAACTCAATTACGAAATCTGAATTAAATCACAAAGTTAGAATATCAACAAACCGTCAAACGGCGAAACTGTTTGAGAACAGATGAAAACTAATCAGACCTATCTCTAATGATGGTGACTACTGTTTATATAGAGATTGGGACTCCCTCGGGGGAAACTCTAATACTAACGGACCTAAAAAAGATACACGTCCCAAAGGACAAAAGATAGTGTCGCAGCACCAGGGCAGTTTTTGGACGTCATCTTGTTTTAACGATTCTCGCTGACTTTGGTCGAATTTAGAGATGAGACCGATGCCGTTGAAAAGGTTATCTTAGCTTTCAATCCATATCAAGAACGTCCAAAATGGAGAAAGAACATGGAAGAACACAACTCAATTGCGAAATCTGAATTAAATCACGAAGTTGCAAAACCAACAAACTGTCAAACAGCGAAACTGTTTGATAATAGATGAAAATTAATTAAAACTTATATCTAATGATGGTGGCTACTATTTATATAGAGGTTGGGACGTCCTTAGGGGGAAATCCTAATACTAATTGGCTTAGAAATGATACACGGGCCAAAGGCCAAAAGATAGTGTCGCAGTACTAGGTCAGTTTCTGGATGTCATCTTGATTTAATAATTCCTTATGACTCCAGTTGGATTTGAAGATGAGACTAGTTCCGTTGGAAAGGTTATTTTCTTAGCTTTCCATCGATATCTAGAACATCCAAAAGAGAGCTCGTATGTGACCAAGGCAGCCGTTTTAGTGCAGCCTGCTCCTTGAGTCCGACTTAGACTCGAACCCAAGTTGGATTGGATATCCTTTGGGATTGAACGTGCCTTGCTGATCTTAAGAATCTTCAAGTCGTTCTTCATGCTTCCCTTGACCCTCTCCAATATTTCTAATTATGATACAGTCATTAGATAGCAATCTATTCTCAAAGGAAGCAAGACATGTGTTTAGGAACGAGCTCACCTTTAATCTCAACTGTCGTGCACGAGTTCTATTAGTACTAATTTGAGGAGTGCACGAGTTCTATTAGTACTAATTTGAGGAGTGTTGTGTGTATCTAAAGGAGTGATGTCTTCATCATCCTTCCCTTTTTTTGTTGGAGTTATCCTCGACTCAAGTTTATTGTCAGGACCTCGACTCCACCATGCTCTACAACCTGCATGAAAAGGTGGAGACCACGGGGGTATTTGAATTCAATCACTTCGTAGCTCAAAGATCCTTATAATTTCATTATGCTCCCCTTCTTGATGGAAAGCCATCTCGGCTTGCTCTCTTGGGTATCTTGATACTTCTGCAAATGGTTAATAACTAGAGCGGACAAATAGCTAGAAAACGACATGCAAACAAGGCATTTTTGCACACTAAAGCATCACATAGAGTATTTTTATCATAAAAATTAGCAAGATCATTCTTATGAGAAGCCACTGTCTTGGAAAAACTAGATAAACATGACATGGCATGACATTTAGTATTTTCATCATCTAGTTTGTCATTTATTTTCACCATGCAAGAGTATTTCAAAATTGAGCAAATATAAACTCTATGCACCATAAACACACATCTATGATCATACCCTATCACATAAAAATGGGTTTTAGTTAACAAAAGCAATTTATGTTTAGAAAATATCATCCTTTCTAGAGTAGCAAGTTCACAAAAAGAATCATATCCAATATAACACACAATGTTTGGAAAAGATAGTAATTTCAGCTCATCATTATCACATGTAATGGGGGTTAGATGTTCAATTCCAGCGCTAGTTAATGGATAAAAATTAGGAGTATCGAATTCATTCACTTCTTGTTGTATAGGAAGAATACAAACATCAGCACACACCATCTCATTATCACAAGAACTAGTGGGTAAATCAAATATTGACAATGATAAATGGATAAAAGGTGATACTACTGGTTGCTTTACAAAAGTAGGATAGATAAAAAATTTCAGCACAACAAAAATATTGTCACCTTTTGTAGATCGATGTGCAATATGTTTCTTCGCATTTTCGGCAATATCTTTTTGCATGTTATGATCCTTCTCATCTAGAGCTATGCATGGAACATTCTGTATCTCTTTTTTATCACGTTTGTATCACTTTCAGCTTATTGTTTGATCTCAATTTCTTACAAAATGTTAGCTGCAATAACACTAGAAAGCTCCTCCTCCAAAGAGTGTACTTCGCAACTAGACATAGGTTCAAAAGTTGTATCAATAAAAGTTTCTTTTATTAAAATTTTAGCGTCACTCCATGTCTGCGGATATTTTTTAGTTATACATAAACATTGCCACCAAGTTAAAGCACTACCAACTAATGCACTAGCAACATTTAAAATCTTTCTTCTTTCACACATATGGTATTGTCTAAATAGATTTTTCATCTCTCTTTGTCAAGCAATATATTTAATAGAATCTAAACCATCATATAAAGTAATAGATGAAAGAATATAATTACTCGTGGAAGGAGATGATGTAGCAATAGTCTAAACCTCATGCATCTTTTGATCATATGCAACATCTCTTTGAGGTGGATTACATCTCTCAAAGCTTACCAACATATTGTCCACAAAAAGTTTACATCGATATTATCAAAGACTATTTGCAAAGCACTACTCACATTTAGTCACCTCCTTTTCTTCCTGTCATGGTTAGAAAAAATAGCACATAGATAGTACAAAATATTATTCTTGCAACAACAGTGAGATGGGTGGTGAAAATTTCGCAAAAGGAAACACCTTATCGAGCTCTTGCAAGATTCTTACCAAAGCAAAGCAAAGGATGGTGCAACCAGTGGCATGAGAAACCAGAGACTTGTAATTCCACAATTGCAGGATCAAATATAGTGCAGATACAAGGTGGGTATGTGAAGCTTGGAGGGCCGAAATAATGATTAGTGAAACATAATTCTATAACACATAGGAAGATTGAATAAGTGTTCTAAGTATTATGTTCTAGTTGCTGGCCCAATCTTATAAAAAAAATCTAGATGTTAGACGAATATGAATGTAGGTATCAAAGGGCAGCAACAACACAAATGATAAGGGTTCAGAAATCAGTAAACTGTTCAGCACTTGAAAATCAATAAAGGTTAATTTTCGGCTTCTTGATCTTCAAATATTATTTTATTTTTATTTTATTTATTTGATATTTTTTTCTGAACTAGAAACAAAAAAGATGGTCCACAACCAAATTTTAGATCAATATGATGAAACATGTGGCCATGAGAAAATCTTGAATTTTTGTTAAATAAGTGCTAAAATTTCAGAGAGTGAAAACAAAAACTTTTGATCTAAAATTGTTGAATCTAGTATCACTGGAGGATGCAAAATTTTCTGTAGATATCTGAAAAGTACTTATATGTCTAATTTGAAGTCCAGAAGCAAAAGTTATGACTATTTTGATGATGGGCCTCCATATTAGATATCTGGAAAAGGATGAAAACAGATTCGAATTTCAAATTGGGTGCAAAATTTGAAGATAATTTTGTGGCAGAAGCTTATGGATGGGTAATTTGGATGCTATAGGTCTGTTAGTGGTTGAAACAAGGGATGGGTAGGTGGGAACTTTGTTCTATGCAATAGAAACAAATAACAGATGTGACACGATAATAGATTGAATGATGCAAGCGATGAACGATGAAGAAAAACAACTGGATGCAAAAAGATTTCAAAATTCAGCAATCAAAACACAAACTAAGAACACAAACTCAACACTACAGACTCCGAAATAAAATTATACAAAGGCTAAACATGGCTTAGACAAGGGAACACCTAATGATCTACTTTTTTTGTTGCGGCTTTTCTGTGGATGATAGGATGAATCCAAATTTGACAAGGATAGATGTGAACCAGACGGTATACCTAAAGCACAGATTAGCACTTGATGTGTACGTGGTTCTCGATCTTCCGTCAAGTCGTGGTAACTCTCGATTTGGTGAAGATGCGACACACCATCGATCCGGCCTCAAATCAACACGATTCGAACCCTGCAATCGCAGCATCACTTCTCCACTGGTTATCAACGTGCTCACACGATTGACTTCACCAAGAAGGCTAATCCTAGCCTGTAAATCGAAGAAAACAAGAAAAAACAAGAAAGAAGGCAACTCAATTGTGAAATCTGAATTAAATCACGAAGTAGAAAAACCAACAAACTGTCAAACGGTGAAACTGTTTGATAATAGATGAAAACTAATCAAAACCTATCTGTAATGATAGCAGCTAATATTTATATAGAGATTGGGACGTCCTTAGGGGAAAACCCTAATACTAATGGGCCTAGCAAAGATACACGGCACAAAAGCCAAAAGATAGTGTCGCAACACCAGGGCAGTTTTTGGACATAATCTTGTTTTAACAATTCCTGCTGACTCTAGTTGAATTTGGAGAGGAAACCTATGCCATTGGAAACTTTATCTTCTTAGCTTTCCATCCATATCTAAAACATCTAAAACAGAGCTCGTATGCGACCGGGGCATCTATTTTAGTGTGGGCTACTCCTGGAGTCCGACTCAGACTCGAACCCGAGTTGGATTGGATATCCTCCGGGGTTGAACGTGCCTTGCTGATTTTGAGCATCTCTATGTCCTTCTTCATGCTTCCCTTGACCCAATGTTCCTAATCATGATAAAGTCATTAAGTAGCAAACTATTCTCAAAGGAAGGCAAACATGTGTTTAGTAACGAGCTTACCTCTAATCTTAACTGTTGCGCACGATTCTACTAATACTAATTTGATGAGTGTTGTGTGTATCTAAAGGAGTGATGTTCTCATCAGAACCTCCTCCTCGACGCCGTCGAAGCCCTCCCATCAAGCCTCGCTGACGTGTGCCTGCCTTCATCCGTCCATGCCACTACACGAGCCCAAGGTAAGGATCCCCACGAGCTCCTCTTCGTTTTAAGCCTTTTCCCTTCAAGATACAGTCGTCGGAGCACCGGATCGGCCAACTCCGACAAGGTCCGGCCATGACCGCCGCCGACCGGCCGCCAGCAGCCCCCTGCCTGGCCGCCACCACCCCCTTGCCCTTGGATCAGAACCCGACAGTTGAGATTAGATCATCCCTCCCTTTTTATCTATTAAAAATCCCATCCGTTAAATGATGCTACGTCAACCATACAATCCGATCCGTCCATTCTGAAATCTAAGGTCCAGATTAATTCCCCGTTTTTGAATAAAAATAAATCAAACCTTACTGCATCAGCATGATGTCATGCTGACGTCAGCCTATCTGATTAATTAAAATAATTAGAAATTTAGGATAATTAATTTTAGATTAATCTGTTAATTCGTAAATATAAAAATAAAATAATTAATAATATTATTAATATGAAAAATAATTACAATAACTCTTTAATAATTATTTTAATAATAATAAATTATGTTAAGTTTAGAGGAATGTCCCTGGACTTTTATATAATCACAAAATAGTTTCGGCCTTTTGAGAAATTTACACTTTAGCCCTTGTACTTTTTTGTCCTTAATTAATTTCGTAAATTATAGTTACGTCCCCAAAACTTAAATTTAATTACGGATTAACCCTATAAATAGTAATAGTAATGATAATAATACAAAATTGTAATAATTATATTTTCTTTAATAATGATAACAATGATTTTAATAATTATTAATAATTATAGAATATCATAATAATAGTAATTTAATTAATATTAAAAATGATAATAAATAATAGTAATAATAATATTAATAATAATAATAACACCTTTTCAATAAAGCCCTTATAACTTTAGTAAATTATAAAATAATCTCTATCAATTACTCCCTCCGTCCCCTTTAGTTTGTCATCTTGCGGTGGGCGTGGGAATTAAGGAAGGTGAAAAAGGTGAGATATGTTGAAAACGAAGAGGAAAGAGATAGAGATATGAATGTATTGGGAATAGAGAAAGTTGTATTGAGAAGCCAGGGTGACAAGTAAATAGAGAAAACTTGTGAAGTGTAGGATGTCAAGTAATTGAGGACGGAGGGAGTAATAAATTCCATTCTAAATATTCTAAATCCTAAAGTTTTATTAATTAATATATCTTACTGTTTTAATATAACAATATACAGGTAAGTCATCAGATCTTTAATTTAATTACAAATTAATCCCTGAACCTTATAAATGCTATAACTTTTAAACCATAACTCTGATTTAAGTGATTCTTGCACCAAAACAATTGTATCAAAATAACCTATGCATTCATGACATCATCCTATTGTTTCTCTTCTGTTGTATGCATGTTTGTGATTGAATTGTGTTCCTTGTCTCTTGTGCCTGCCGCTTAGACGAATTCACTTCGAACCCGCAATACAATACGAGGACTCTCAGCATAAAAAACTTCAAGAGCATTGAGCAGCAATATTTTGACAAAGGCAGGTGTCTTTGATCATCTTGTTTCTACTTTACAAAACTTCTATCTTGTAGATTGGATGCTTGTATTAAATTGAATGCGCACCTATTGTTAGATTTACCTAGTCTTTTCTTATTATGCCTTGTCGCCCTAGTTTACCTTTTTCTTGGGTAAATTACATGCTTAGCTTGCCATTATCGAGATGGGTGATCTTAAATGGATTTATCATTATCATACTTGCTTCACGAGGATTAATGGATTATTTAATAGCAACATTGAGATTAGTGATTTGGGTGAAATGGTTGGTGTAGTGTGCGGAGTTACCGGCACTGTCCCTTGATATATTATGTTCCCAAATCTAAGGACCGGTTCGTGGAGTGACAAACCATATGCAACCGTACAACTACGAGCTAAATATGGGTGCGGTCTGGCGTAGTAAGTGGTAGAGACCAGTTCTGTGCGTGCTGACTGGTGGAGTGAAAGGATCAAATGACCGAGAAGGGGGGTTTGAATCAGGCACTTACACTACTAGTCAAATTTCCTGCTCTTCCTAGAATCTAGCAAAAACTAACAATCAACTCCTTGCAAGCAATGACTAAGAAAGAGTAAAAATAAGATAGAAGACAATATATCACAAGAAGATAAAGAGCTAAGCAACCTATCAAGTTCGTAAGCATGTCGGCACGAAAGCCACCAAGAGAAGCAACCAAACAACCTATTACACTACTCACAAAAAGGTAAATGCGGTAGGTAAATAGAAGGGTGATAGAGATGCTCAGCAATTTTTTCTAAGGTCTCAGAATGATGGCGCTTTCCCCTAATCCTCATTAAACCACTCCCGTCGGATTCTTGGTTCCTCTCGTCGTTCCCGAAACGATGCTCACAAGGGTACGCTTCACTATCGGAGTAAGTCACCGAGGGCCCGGTTGTCGCACACAATACCCAAGCGCTAGAGCAAGCCTCTAAGGCTCGGGCGCTCCTTCTTGGTGTACCTTTCGAGCGGGGGACCCGAAACCACTAACAAACTTGATGTCATCTTCCACAAATCTTCGAAAGCTCGGACAACGACACCTAACTGATCTAGGCCGACATAGACCAAGAGTAACAAGCTGAAGATACTCCTCTCAGCCTCACAAGCTCTACAAATGTATGAATGCTCTTTGCTACTCTTCACAAGCACTCAAGATCTCACTAGATGCTCTCTCGTGCTCTCCTTGGTGGCTATTCACAAATGATCTCCATCAATTCTGGCCGCGAGCAAGCTCCACAACAGCTCCTCCAAAATAGGTCCCAAGCCTTGAAACAACCGTTAAGAGCCGTTGCCAAAAAGCTAACTGCCTTTTGTAGTCACCGGACTGTTCGGTGACTAGGACCACCAGACTGTCCGGTGACTCCTAGTCTCTTTCTGGTACAAAACATCGTCATTGGAATCTATTCCATGTGACACCGGACTGTCCGATGACCTTTTCTTTAAGACTTCCAAAGACACTTCTTCTGGACACTATCTTCTGATCACCGGACTGTCCGGTCACTGAATCGACAGACTATTCGGTGACTCCTCCTTTTGACTCCAAAGAGCACCTCTCTCTGAACTTTGAGCTCCTGCACTCACCGGACTGTCCGATGACACCCGTCGGATTGTCTGGTGACTTCATCTTCTTAACCTCCAGAAAACATCCTCTCTGGACTCTGGCTTCGACCCTCATCGAACTGTCCGGTGACCGCTTCTCACTTTCTGGTGACTCATCAGCTGCTGTAACTTATCTTCTTCAAGATCTTCATGCTTCCTGCTGCACCTCTTGACAACCTCAAGCTTACACTAATCACTCAAGTGCCTTAGAGAACCTAGAGCATCCACACACCCTAATTCTTGCAAGACCGAGACAAGTGACCCGACCTCTCTTAATAATACTAGTTTTCCTATAGACTTAAAGCCTAAAAACTAAGTCACACATGGCTCTAGATCATCCTTAGCCTTGGATCAACTCCTTCCTTGGAAAACACGCTAGGAAGCCGATCATCCTTGAAGCAACCAACTCGTAAAAGTAGAGAATAGTGTTGATGAACCTACATCCAACGAGTAAGTTTATGGTTCTCATTCAGCCACCAAAATCATTCATACCTTTGAGGGACTTCAATGGTCATGAAGCAAACAATCTTCTCCTTTTTCGTGATTGATGACAACTATGATGCCAATGATCGAGATGATACAAAAAATAGGAATGAAAGCACGAGGTAACCTTAAAAGAAAGGATAGGCACAAGTTGTCTTACCATCTCTTGATAAGAAGTCGACAAAATGCACGAGGTTCCATACCTTAGATTAGCGCTCCCCCTCGATAAGTGCATTGCTTACTCTCTTCATATTCTTCGATTGGTTTGGTCTTGTTGATTGTGACTTCATTCATCTTTATCTCTTTGACTCCCTCTTCTTGTCTCCTATAAATAGAAAATAACCACAAGATAGTAGAGGGAAAAAGGTAGTAATCAAAGGATTTGGGAGAATAAAAAAGATTACTTCCTTTGATTTCTTGACCGCTTCATCTTGTCACCATTTTTCTCTCCAATCTCCAAGTCTTCATGTCTTCCATGATCGTCATTATTGCTATCTCTCTTCATATCTTCATTGATCATCCTGATCATCTTCATTTAATCATTGTCGTTTCTCTCCCTTTTGTCATCTATCAACCAAAAAGGAATGCCACAAAAGAGGAGGATACAATAAAACAATAATCATGGTAAATAGGATATGAAACAATATTACCGGATCTCAGCAGTTTCCTTCAATGTTTCTCCTCATCTTTAATCAATATTGTTCTTGATGCTCATCATCTCATCATTATTGTCATTTCTCTCTCTTTTTGTCATCATTCTTTCTTGTTTATCTTCTTCTTGTGTCTTGATCATCTTCTTGGTTTCAAAGCTCCTTCTCCTCCTTGAATTAGTGTCTTTTCTACAAGAGATTATCCACAAAATTTCCTCTTCTTTCAACAAGAGTGTGGTTAGTGATGCACATGGGAATGCATGAATCATAGTCTTTGAGCCGCGTAAGTAGATTTAACCGTAGAGCTCAAAAGATTGTGATTCAATGGCATGAAGCTCAAAATCATTATGAAAGAGTCTAGGGGCAATCAACTTATATTGCACATGAGTAACTCCCCTTAGAATCGTGCTTCACGTCAAAACACTAGATGCAATGCATGAGATGCACATGAATACAACAAGACGAATGCTCATGATGAAGAAATACTAGAAAGCAATACCCTCATGACATCGAAATCCCCTTGCAAACTTTCTCACAATGACCCTCTGAAAGGATCAGATCAAGTGACTGAGAAGGGGGTTGAATCGGGCACTTACATTACTACTCATCCTAAAATCTAGCCAGACTAGCAAACAACTCCTAGCAAGTAAAGGCTAAGGAAGTGTAAAACAAGCTAGAAGACAACCTATCAAGCAAGCAAACCAGACGGCATGAGAGCCACCAAGAGAAGTAACTAAACAACCTATCACACTATTCACAATACGGTAGGTAAAGAGAAAGGTGATAGAGATGCTTAGTGATTTTTCCTGAGGTATCGAAAGGATGGCGCCTTCCCCTAATCCCCGTTGAACCACTCCCGTCAGAGTCTTGGTTCCTCTCGTTGTTCCCGAAACGACGCTTACAAGGGTACGCTTCACTCCCGGAATGAAGACACGGCATCCCGACTGTAACAAATAATACCCAAGCACTAGAGCAAGCCTCTAAGGCTCGGGCGCTCACTCTTGGTGTCTCTTTTGAACGAGGGACCTGAAACCGCGTACAAACTTGATATCGTCTTTCACAAGTCTTCAGAAGCTCGGACAACGACACCTAACCGATCTAGGCTGACATAGACCAGGAGTAACAAGCCAAAGACACTCTTCTCAGCTCACAAGCTCTAGAAATGTATGGATGCTCTTTGCTACTCTTCAAAAGCACTCAAATCCTCACTAGATGCTCTCTTGTGCCCCTTGGTGAACTTTGGCTCTTGTCAAATGATCTTCAACTGTTCTAGTCACGAACAAGCTCCACAACAGCTCCCCCAACGGTTTAAATAGGCCCCAAGCCTTGAATCAACCGTTAAGAGCCGTTGCTAAAAAGCTGTCTACTTTTTGCAGTCACCGGACTGTCCGGTGACTAGGATCACCGGCTGTCCGATGACTCTTGGTCTTCATCTGATAGAAAATAACCTCTCTGTAATCCATTCCATGTGACACTGGACTGTCCGGTTCATACCATCACCGACCTGTCCAGTGAACTTCTCTTTTGGACTTCTAGAGACACCTCTTATAGACACCTACTTCGGGGCTCATCGGACTGTCCGGTGACTCTTCCTCTTTGACTCCAGAGAGCAACTGTCTCTGGACTTCGACCTCCTGCACTCACCAAACTGTCCGGTGACTCCTATCAGACTGTCCGGTGACCTCTTGTCTTCAGCTCCCAGAAAATATTTTCTCTGGACTCCTGGCTTCGACCCTCACCGGAGTGTCCGGTGATACCGATAGACTGTCCGGTGAAACTTGACTTCTTCAAGATCTTCATGCTTCTTGCTGCAACTCTTGACATCTTTATGTTTCCACTGATCACTCAAGTGCCTCAGAGAACCTAGAGCATCCACACACTCTAATTCCTGTAAAATTGAGACGAGTGACCCGACCCCTCTTAATAGTACCGGTGTTTCCTATAGACTCAAGGCCTAATAACTAAGCCCCACATGGCTCTAGATCATCCTCAGCCTTGGACAAGCGCCCTCCATGGAAACACGTTAGGGACTTGAACATCCTTGAAGTAAGCAACTCGTAGAGGTGTAGAATAGTGTTGATAAACCTGCATCCAACGAGTTAGTTCATGGTTTTCATTCAATCACCAAAATCATTTATACCTTTGAGGGGCTTCAATGGTCATGAAGCTAACACCCTCATCTCCTTGCCTTGGGCACCCCATAAACATTCTTCCCAAGCTCTTCATAATCATTTCTATCTTGAGAGGGTTAGATGACGGTCCTACAAAACAAGAAAACAACAAAAACAAAGCAAACACAAGGTCTGTGTCATGGCTCAGCCTTGGACAAGCTCCCTCCTTGGAAACAAGTCGGGGACTTGAACATCCTTGAAGTAACCAACTCGTAGAGGTGTAGAATAGTGTTGATAAACCTGCATTCAACGAGTTAGTTCATGGTTTTTATTCAATCACCAAAATCCTTCATACCTTTAAGGGGCTGCAATGGTCACGAAGCTAACAATCTCCCCATTTTTGGTGATTGATGACAACCATGATGCAAATGATTGAGATGATACAAAGGTTAGGAATGAAAGCACTAGACAACCTAAAAAGAAAAGATAGGCTCAAGTTGTCTTACCATCCCTTGACAAGATGTCCCTTAATATGCATGAGGTTTCATACTTTAGCTTTAGAGCTCCCCCTTGATAAGAGCATTGCTTACTCTCTTCATATTCCTTTAATTGATTGGTTTTTTTGATTGTGACTTCATTCGTCTTTATATCTACGGCTCCCTCTTTCCGTCTCCTATAAATAGAAAATAACCAAAAGCCGAGTAGAGGGCAAAGGGTAGTACTCAACGGATTTAGACGAATAGGAAAGATTACTCCCTTTGTTTGACCGCTTTTTCTTGTCACTTTTCTCTCCCCAATCTTCAAGTCTTCATTTCCTTCATTGTTCCTTTGATCATCATTTTTTCATATCTCCTTTGAGCAGCCTCGATCATCTTCATTTCTCTCATCATCTTTATTTCTCTCCGTCTTAGTATCTATCAACCAAAAAGGAACGGCACAAAGGTGGAGGATACAATAGAACAATAATCATGATGAGATATGAAACAATATCACCAGATCTTCTCAGTTTACTCCTTCGACTCTTTTCTTGCTCATCATGTTCTTGCGTCTTAGTCGTCTTCTTGATTCCAAAGTTCCTTCTCCCCCTCGAGTTAGTGTCTTTCCTACAAAATGGTCATCCAAGAAACTTCCTTAGTGATGCATATGGGAATATATGAATCATAGTCTTTGGGCCGTGTAAGTAGATTTAACCTTAGAGCTTGAAAGATCGTGATTCAATGACATGAAGCTCACAATTGCTATGAAGAAGTCTAGAAGCAATCAACTTATATTACTTATGAGTAACTCCCCCTAGACCCGTGCTTGACGTCAAGACACTAGATGCTATGCATGAGATGCACATGAATGCAAAACAAGAATAAAAGATGCGTGCTCATGATGAAGAAGGACTAGAAAAGAATTACCCTCACCACATTGAAATCCCCTCACAAACTTACTCACAATGATCTTCATCTCCTAGCCTTGGTCACCCCGTGAACATTCTTTTCGAGCTCTCCATGATCATTGCTATCTTAAAATGGTTAGATGACGATCCTACAAAACAAGAAGAACAACAAAAACAAAGCAAACACAAGCAAACAAATATATACAAGGGAAATGCTAAGCTTTGGAGGTTACTCAAGTGAAGTCCAAAAGATCAAGAATGTTGAGCTCTCCTCTTAGCCTGTTGAAGTTCTTCTCATCAAGGAGCTTCGTGAAAATGTCGGCCAATGGATCAGATGTTCTCACACTAATAAGTTCAATATCATTCTTAGCAACATGATCTCTTATGAAGTGATGCTTGACCTCAATATGTTTAGCATGCTCATGATCACTCTTATGAAGAGCCATATTGATTGCACTCTTGCTATCATATAGAGGAATTTGATTTACACCAATCCATAGTTTATGATAGTTTGCTTCATGTAGTGGCGTTGAGCACAACAAGCACCGGCTGCCATATATTTCGCTTTGGCCGTTGAGGGAGCCACGGCATTTTGCTTCTTAGAGCTCCAAGCAACCAATGATCTCCCAAGAAATTGACATCGACCGGAGGTGCTCTTTCTACTCTGCAACCGGTGAAGTCTGAGTCGGAATAGCCTACAAGATCAAAGCCTCCATCTTTTGGATACCAAAGCCCCATAGTTGGTGTATACTTGAGGTACCTAAGAATCCATTTTATAGCACTTAAATGAGATTCTTTAGGGTTAGCTTGATAACGAGCACATAAGCATACACTAAATATAATATCTGGGTGAGAGGTGGTAAGATATAATAGAGAACCAATAATAGATCGATAAAGCTTTTTATTAACTGATTTACCACTCTCATTCGGAGCCAAGAATACCATTTGTGGCCATTGGAGTCTTGATTGGTTTTGAATCCTCCATTTCGAAGCGCTTGAGGAGATCTCTTGTGTACTTCTCTTGATAGATGAATGTTTCATCTTTTATTTGCTTTACATGAAATCCAAGGAACAAATGAAGCTCACCTATCATGGACATCTCATTGGCCATTATCTCACAAAATTCAGCATTATAAGCTTCATTAGTAGAACCAAAGATAATATCATCCATATATATTTGACAAATAAAGAGATCATCATCAACATGTTTAGTAAAGAGTGTTGTCAATACTCCCTATCTTGAAGCCCTTGTCTATGATGAAATCTCTTAGCAGCTCATACCATGCTCTTCGTGCTTGCTTGAGTCCATACAATGCCTTCTTCAACTTGAAGACGTGATCGGGATGCTTGGATCCACGAAGCTAGGTGGTTGCTCAACATAAATCTGCTCATTAATATACTCGTTAAGAAATGCACTCTTCATATCCATTTTATATAATTTAAAGTTAAAATGTGAAGCATAAGCGAGCAAGGTTCGAATTGACTCTAGTCGAGCCATGGGGGCAAAAGTCTCGTCAAAATCCACCCCCTCAACTTGAGAATAACCCTTGGCCACGAGTCTTGCTTTGTTCCTCTGGACATTCCCATTCTCATCTTGCTTGTTCTTCAAGACCCACTTAGCACCAATGATGTTCTTGTGCTTCGGCCTCTTCAGCAATTCCCACACTTGATTCCTATCAAAGTTGTTGAGCTCCTCTTGCATAGCCAACATCCATTTGTGATCTGCCACTACCTCATCTATGTTCTTGGGCTCCATCAAAGACACAAAAGAGAAATATCCACAAGCAATGTTATCTGCATCATCATCATTAGTATCATTAGTATAGTTTGGCTTATATTGATTTCTCCTAGTCTTTAACCCTTGAGAGGGACTCCCAATAATCAAGTCACTTCTGTGATCTCGAGAAATGGGTTTGTGCCTCTTTGGGGCCTCTTGATGTGGTGGTGCTTGCGACAGAGAGATATCTTGAGCATCTTATATGGCTTACTCTTTGGAGATGACGGTGTCTTATAGTCGGAGCGGAGAGCTGCAATCTTCTTCAATTCTTGATGTCATTGTTGGACATGGTGGTGTACCACTTGATGTAGGGGATCTTTGATTTCTCGGGGTAGTTGGTACTTGAGGTGGCTCTCTTGGTGTTTGTACACTTGATGTTTCTTCTACTTGAGTTGTTGATGTAGTGTTTTCATGTTGGGTCGTGGAGGAGTCTTTCGGTGGAGGTGTAGAAGAGTCATCTTCTCTTGGTAGAACTTCTCCTACGGGCATCTTCCACATTGCCTCCTCCAAGGGGTCATCATCATCTATATCACAACTATAAGATTCTTTGTTCACTTGAGAACCATTAGTTCATCAAATTGCATATCACATGATTCCTCACCAAATCCGGTAGTTACATTGAAAACACGATAAGCTTTAGAGTTACCAGAATACCTGACGAGAAATCTAGTGTTGGTCCTCTTCTCAGACTTACCAAGCCTCTTCTTCTTCTTGAAGATATATCATTTACATCCAAAAACCCAGAAATAGCCCACATTTGGTTTTCTTCCCACGAATAACTCATAAGGGGTCTTCTTCAAGAGGCGATGTATATAAACACGGTTTGAAGTATAGCATGCCGTGTTGATAGCTTCAGCCCAAAACCTCTCTGGAGTCCCATACTCATACAACATAGCCCGTACAAGCGTGATAAGAGTCTGATTCTTCCTTTCCACAAAACCATTTTGCTCCGAGGTGTAAGTGGCCGAGAACTTATGCTTGATGCCAAGATCATCACAATATTCTTCAATGATAGAGTTCATGAACTCCGTCCCATTATCACTTTTAACCTTCTTGATTTTAGCTTCAAATTTATTTTGAGCTCTCTTAACAAAGTTCTTGAAATTGGTGATGGCTTGAGCTTTGTCTTCTAGAAAGATATCCATGTATACCGAAAGAAGTCATCAACAATCACCATACAATAGAGATTACCCCCAAGACTCTTGTAAGTTGTTTGTCCAAAGAGATCAATGTGAAAAAGCTCTAGAGGTCTCGATGTAGACACTATGGTCTTGCAAGGATGAAGAGTGGCCACTTGCTTTTCCGCTTGACATGCACTACACAACTTGTCTTTCTCAAAAGTGAAATCTTGAATTCTAAGAATTAAGCCCTTCTTGGTGATCTTCTTCAATTGACCCATTCCAATATGAGCAAGCCTCCTATGCCATAGCCATCCTTTGGAGGACTTAGCAATAAGACAAGTTTGCGGCGCAAGTTGAAGAGAAATCCACAATATAGAGATTGTTGTGCCGAAAGCCATTGAATGTGAGGCCCAAAGACTTGTTGACTAATTCAGCACCCATATCATTGAAGAAGCATGTGAAGCTAAGATCACACAATTGGGCAACCGAGAATAGATTGAAGCTCAAAGATGCCACTAGCATGACATTAGAAATTGTCAAGTCATTAGAGATAGTGCCTTTGCATAACCCCTTGATTCTTCCTTTGGAATTGTCTCCAAAAGTCACTTTGTCCTTATCCTCATCTTTCGGGATGGTGGTGAACATTTTACGATTGCCAGTCATGTGTTGAGTGCAATCACTATCAAGAACCCAATGTTTACCATCATTCTTATAGTTCACCTTGCTAGAAGCCATGAGACAAGAGGTGTTAGTATCCAAAATATTGCTAGATTCATTCATACTCACCTCAACAATGAGAGCGGCTTCCTTAGATGAACTTTGTTCCTTAAAGTGCTTGAGATGACTCTTCCATATGTCCAACTTCTTCTTGTTTGCTTCATCAATAGTGATATGTCGCTTCTCATAAGAATTGATCCAACCTACAAGCTTATCAATGCGAATGCACAAATCTTTTGAAGCTTCATTAGGCAAAACAATGATATTATCATACTCATCACATAGAACATTATAGAAATCCTCTAACAAACTACTAGCAATAGCAATATCATCAAGCAGTAAATGAGAGCTAGTAAAGGTAGAGTCGTTGCAATCTGATGGCTCAAAAATGCGATGAGCATGCATTCCAATGATTTCACATGAGGCGGAAGTATCTAGATTATCCTTGTTTGATAAAGCTTCATGAGAGACACAAGAACTAGCAATCTTGCTTGAGAGGAACTTCTTGATGGATTCATCATGAGAGATCTTGAGTGCTCCTTCAAAAGAGTTGATCTTTTCAACAATATCATGCAATCGTAGCATGGTAGCACCGATAGATTCACCATCAAGAGTTCCAAAGTGAGTGTAGGCATTTATAAGCGCAAGATAAATGAAGTTTTCATTCATGATAGCACTTAAAGAGTTGCTAGATGAAGAGTTTGAAGAGTTGTTCATGTTAGCAACTGAATCCTTCGATTTTGTGGCATATAGGTAGCTTAGCAAGCGATTCTTCCATGAGCCACTATCGGACCTTGATGAAAAACTTTTCTCCATCACTCCCAATCACTTCTCAAAGGCGCTTAAGCCCAAATTTGAGCACTTGGCTCTGATACTACTTGAAAGGATCAAGTGACCGAGAAGAGGGGTTGAATCGGGCACTTACACTACTAGATCGATTTGTTACTCTTCCTAAAATCTAGCAAGTCTAGCAAACAACTCCTAGCAAGTAAGGGCTAAGGAAGAGTAAAACAATCTAGAAGACAACCTATCAAGCAAGCAAACAAGACGGCATGAGAGCCACCAAGAGAAGCAACTAAACAACCTCTCACACTACTCACAAGAATGTAAATGCGGTAGGTAAAGAGAAGGGTGATAGAGATGCTCAGCGATTTTTTCCGAGGTATCGAAAGGATGGCGCCTTCCCCTAATCCTCGTTGAACCACTCTCATCGGCGTCTTGGTCCCTCCCGTCATTTCCGGAACGATGCTCACAAGGGTACGCTTCACTCCCGGAGCGAAGACACCGACGCTCCGGCTGTAGCAAACAATACTCAAGCGCTATAGCAAGCCTCCAAGGCTCGGGCGGGCGCTCACTCTTGGTGTACTTTTCGAGCGGGGGACCCGAAACCGCGTACAAACTTGATGTCGCCTTTCACAAGTCTTCGAAAGCTCGAACAACGACTCGTAACCAGTCTAGGCTGCCATAGACCAAAAGTAAGAAGCCAAAAACACTCTTCTCAGCCCCACAAGCTCTAAGAAAGCACTCAAATCCTCACTAGATGCTCTCTTGTGCTCCCTTTGGTGAACTTTGGCTCTAGTCAAATGATCTCTAACTGTTCTGGTCGTGAGCAAGCTCCACAATAGCTCCCCCAACGGTTTAAATAGGCCCCATGCCTTGAATCAACCGTTAAGAGCTGTTGCCAAAAAGTTGTTCGCATTTTGCAGTCACTCGGATTGTCCGGTGGCTGGGACCACCAGACTGTCCAATAACTCCTGGTCTTCATCTGGCAGAAAACAACCTCTCTAAAATCTATTCCATGTGACACCAGACTATTCAGTTCATACCATCATTGAACTGTTTAGTGAACTTCTTTTTTGGACTTCCAGAGAACCTCTTCTGGACACCAACTTTGGGGCTCACCAGACTTTTCAGTCTCTGAACGACAGACTATCCGGTGACTCTCTGGACTTCGAGCTCCTGCACTCACCAGACTGTCCGGTGACTCCCGTCAGACTGTCCGATGACCTCTTGTCTTCAGCTTACAGAAAACATCTTCTCTGGACTCCTGGCTTCAACCCTCAACAGACTGTCTGGTGATATCGACGGACTATTCGGTGGCGTAGCTACTGCTAAAACTTGACTTCTTCAAGATCTTCATGCTTTCCGCTGCAACTCTTGACATCTTCAAGCTTCCACTGATCACTAAAGTGCCTCAGAGAACCTAGAGCATCCACACACCCTAATTTCTGTAAAACTGAGCCGAGTGACCCGACCCCTCTTAATAGTACCGGTGTTTCCTATAGACTCAAGGCCTAATAAGTAAGCCACACATGGCTCTAGATCATCCTCAGCCTTGGACAAGCGCCCTCCATGGAAACATGTTAGGGACTTGAACATCCTTGAAGTAAGCAACTCATAGAGGTGTAGAATAGTGTTGATAAACCTACATCCAACGAGTTAGTTCATGGTTCCCATTCAATCACCAAAATCATTTATACCTTTGAGGGGCTTCAATGGTCATGAAGCTAACACCCTCATCTCCTTGCCTTGGGCACCCCATGAACATTCTTCCCAAGCTCTTCATGATCATTTCTATCTTGAGAGGGCTAGATGACGGTCCTACAAAACAAGAAAACAACAAAAACAAAGCAAACACAAGCAAACAAGTATATACAAGAAAATGCTATGTTTTAGAGGTTACTCAAGTGAAGTTTGAAAGATCCAAAATGTTGAGCTCTCCTCTTAGCCTGTTAAAGTTATTCTCATCAAGGGGCTTCGTGAATATATCGGCCAATTGATCATTTGTCCTCACACTAACAAATTCAATATCTTTCTTGGCCACATGATCCCTTATGAAATGATGATTGACCTCAATATGTTTAGCATGCCGATGATCACCCTTATGAAGAGCCACATTAATAGCACTCTCACTATCATAATATAGTGAAATTTGATTATACACCAATCCATAGTTCATGAGAATTTGCTTCATGTAGAGAAGTTGAGCACAACAAGCACCGACTGCTATATATTTCTCTTCGGCCGTTGAGAGAGCCACGATATTTTATTTCTTAGAGCTCAAGCAACCAATGATCTTCAAAGAAATTGACATCCACCGGAGGTACTCTTTCTACTCACTTTGCATCCGGCGAAGTACGAGTCGGAATAGCCAACAAGATCAAAGCCTCCATCTTTTGGGTACCAAAGGCCCAAAATTAGTGTATAATTGAGGTACCTAAGAATTCTTTTGAAAACACTTAAATGAGATTCTTTAGGATTAGTTTGATAACAAGTACATAAGCATACACTAAACATACTATCCGGACGAGAGGTGGTTAGATATAAGAGAGAACCAATCATGAAACGATAAAACTTTTTATCAACTGATTTACCACTCTCATCCGGGCCAAGAATGCCATTTGTGGCCATTGGAGTCTTGATTGGCTTTGAATCTTCCATTCCGAAGCGCTTGAGAAGATCTCTTGTGTACTTCTCTTGATAGATGAACGTTCCTCCTTTCATTTGCTTGACGTGACATCCGAGTAATAAGTGAAGCCCTCCTATCATGGACATATCAAATTCTTTCACTACTGGAATCGACAAGTTTCCCTACAGAAATTTTTTGTTCCCTAGGGTGTTTAGCAAACCGTAGGGAAATTTGAAACTTTCCCTAGAGTTTTCAAATTTCCTAGGGAAATGTCCTTTTCCCTACGATATCCAATGTGTTTGTAGGGAACCAAAATCTTTCCCTAGGAAAGTTTTTTTTACTAGGGAAAATTGCTCGCCTAGTGATTTTAAAATCTCTCCAGCCCTCTCTCTCCCATATTTTATTCTCCACCTCTCTCACACACGACAGGAGGACAAAGTGGCAGGGTGATGCGCGGGACCTGATGGAGCAGCTCCAGCCTTCTGCGTCAAGAGCAGACGAGCGCTGCGGGCATGGCGGCAGCATGCAGCGAGTGCAGGCGAGCGGTGCACGACCCATGGCAGCGTCAAGCGGAGGAGCAGCTGCACGCGGCGAGCAGCGAGCAGCAGGCCACGGCGGCGTGAGGCGGCAAGCAAGGCAGCGCGACAGGCAGTGGAATAGCAGCGTGGCAGGCTAGGCCTGGTGGCTTCGACAAGCGAGCCCTCTCTCTCTCTTACACATCAGAAGGGCAACGGCGCGGTGCATGATGGTGTGGCGGCCAACGGAGCGGCGAGGGTGGTGGAGCGGCGAGTGGCCGTGGTGGCGTCAAGCGGAGGAGCAGCGGTGGGAAGCGAGCAGGCCACGGCGGTGAGCAAGGTGGCACAGAGCAGACTGGTGGAGGCAAGGCCGGCGGTGGCGACGGGCAGTGCCGGGACATGGCTCGCATCTGTGGCTTTTTTTAACTGGGCCCACAAAATTTCCCTAGGAACTTATTTTGTAGGGAAAGGAGATTTCCCTTTAGTTTTCACTGTATAGTCCTAGGGCACTGCCTGCTTCCCGTCAATATTTTCCCTACGAATCGTTCCCTAGGGTATTTCTTAGGAAAATACTTTCTCTACTGTTTTTCACTCTTTCCCAAGGATTTCGGCTCCTAGGGAAACCCGTTGATTCTAGTAGTGTTTGGCCATCAAATCACGAAATTCACCATTGTAAGCTTCATTAGTGAAACCAAAGATAATATCATTCATATATATTTGGCAAATAAAGAGATCATCATCAACATATTTAGTGAAGAGAGTGTTATCAATATTCCCTATCTTGAAGCCCTTGTTGGTGAGGAAGTCTCTTAGCCGCTCATACCATGCCCTTGGAGCTTGCTTGAGTGCATACAATGCTTTCTTCAACTTGATGACGTGGTCGGAGAACTTGGGATCTTCGAAGCCGGGTGGTTGCTCAACATAAACCTGCTCATTAATATAGCCGTTAAGAAATGCGCTCTTCACATCCATTTAATATAATTTGAAGTTAAAATGTGAGGCATAAGCGAGCAAGGTTCGAATAGACTCAAGTTAAGCCATGGGAGCAGAAGTCTTGTCGAAGTCCACTCCCTCAATTTGAGAGTAACCCTTGGCAACAAGTCTTGCTTTGTTCCTCACAATATTCCCGTTAGCCGCATAATCATTAGTATAGTTTGGCTTATATTGATTTCTCCTTGCCTTTAACCCTTGAGAGGGACTCCCAAAAATAAAATCACTTCCGTGATCTCAAAAAATGGGGTTGTGCCTCTTTGGAGCTTCTTGATGCGGTAGGGATTGCGGTGGAGAGACATCTTGTGCATCTTGAATGGCTTGCTCCTTGGAAATGACGGTGTATTGTTGACAAAGTGGAGAACTGCAATCTTCTTAAATTCTTGATGTCTTTGTTGGGCATGGTGGTGTAGCACTTGATGTAGATTATCTTTGATTTCTCGGGGTATTAGGCACTTGAGGTGGCTCTCACGGTGCTTGAACACTTGATGATTCTTGCGCTTGGTTTGTTGATGTAGTGATCTCATGTTGTGTCGTGGAGAAATCTTCCGGTGGAGGTGTAGAAGAGTCATATTCTCTTGGTAGGACTTCTCCCACGGGCATCTTCTGCATAGTCTCCTTCAAGGGTTCATCATCATCTACATCACAACTATAAGATTCTTTGTTCTCTTGAAAACCATTAGTTTCATCAAATTGCACATCACATGATTCCTCAACAAATCTGGTAGAATATTTTTCTATCCCTGAATACTACCTATGCCTTCCTTTGGGAAAAATACGATACCCTCGGAATTCTCCTAAGTGAAATGCTACAAAGGTAATTACGTGCGCTTTCGGAATGCTATCTGACTTAGTGGAATTACCATGGGCTAGTACTTATGCTATCTTGATAATCATGTAACAAAGCCAACATCAGCAACCCTCGAGAGCAGCATCGAAGAACAGTATTAGAGAGAAGATACAAATAGGCCCATCTCTCCTCCGCACAATCCTCAGAGACACTCATCATATGACAAGCGTGGAGTAGATGCCTACAAGACCAACACTACTACTTGATACATCACTCTCCCCCTATCTTCTACATACTAAGAACTGGTGCTAATGGCTTTGGAGTGGTGTTCCTTGCCTTCTTGAGATGTGTCCTGAAGTGAGGGTGGTGCCCTCCTTTTATAGCCTCTTCAAGTTGGTTCCCGTAGAGAATATTCATCGTTCGCCTCTGGGGATAACTTGGGGCTCCACCATAGTACTACATGCAAAGGGTTGCCACAACAAATGCCAAAAGAGGGCTGACCACTGACCTAGATTTGGGCCCATTTGACTCAATCCTAATAAATCCCTGCCACTATGTTGCTTGGCACATGGATGTCGTTTATGTGGTGATTAGGTGGTTAAATTTGGGATTTAAGAACTACCAAAAGTGATGCCTTCTGGTTTGGATTAACATGCCAAAGCACAATGTATTTTCATGTAGGGCCGACGTCATATTTGAACGTGTAGGATTACAAAGGATGGATGGGGCTGTCACCACCCACCGCTTGCCTCCAACAATCTGTGGGGCACACCCGCATTCAGTGAAGGTGAATAACCAAGACCCTATATCCATATTATTAAATAACAACCTTAATCCTTCCAGATTGCTAATCTACGACTAAGGCACACTAGGAGCACATAGAACCAATGCCATTGCAAGGATCAACTAGCCTAAACATGCATTAGTTATAATGGTATAAAGAGTTAATTAGAGTATAATTATACATATCTCTATAAATAGATAAATCAAACAAGAACAACATGTGTCTATAAATGAAACTACAACTATACCAAGAGGGACAAAATGTATGAAAGATATAACTATATTAATGCAAAAGTCAATACAAGGAAAAGATACATGAGAATAATACTCACTAACTTCACCAAGAAGACTTGGGAACTAGAAGAGAGACTTCTTGATGTGTACGTGGTTCCCGATTTTCCGTCAGGTCATGATAACTCTCGATTTGGTGGAGATACGACACACAATCGATCCGGCCTCAAGTCAACACGATTTGAACCCCGCAATTGCAGCCCCACTTCTCCTCTGGTTATTAACCGTGCACACATGATTGACCTCGCCAAGAAGGTTAACCCAGCCTGCGAATCGAAGAACACAAGTAAGAACAAGGAAGAACACAACTCAATTGTGAAATCTGAATTAAATCACCAAGTTGAAAAACCAACAAACTGTCAAACGATGAAATTGTTTCATAACAGAGAAAAACTAATCAAAACCTATTTCTAATGATGGCGGCTACTGTTTATATAGATTCTAGGATAACCTTAGGGCAAACCCTAATACTAATGGGCCTAAAAAAGATACAAAGCCCAAAGGCCAAAAGATAGTGTCGTAGCACCCAGGGCAGTTTTTGGATGTCATCTTGTTTTAACGATTCCTGCTGATTCCGGTCGAATTTGGAGATGAGATTGATGCTGTTGGAAAGGTTATCTTGTTAGCTTTCCAACCATATCTAGAACGTCCAAAACGGAGCATCTGTTTTAGTGCAGGCTGCTCCCAGAGTCCGAGTCAGACTCGAACCCGAGTTGTTTGGATCTCCTTCGGGGTCGAACGTGTAGTTTTGATCTTGAGCATCTTCAAGTCCTTCTTCATGCTTTCTTTGACTCTCTCCAATGTTCTTAATCATGACAAAGTTATTAGGTAGCAATCTATTCCCAAAAGAAGGAAGACATGTGTTTAGGAACGATCTCACCTCTAATCTCAACTGTCGTGCGTGAGTTTCATCAATACTAATTTGAGGACTTTTGTGTGTATCTAAAGGAATGATGTCCTCATCATCCTCCTCTTCTTGTTTTGGAGTCGTCCTCGACTCAAGTTCATTGTCGGGACCTCGACTCCACCATGCCCTGTAGCCTGCATGAAAAGGTGGAGGCCACGGGGAGTATTTGAATGCAATCACTTGGCGGCTCAAAGATCTTTATAATCTCATCATTCTCCCCTTCTTGATGGAAAGTTGTCCTCGGCTTACTCACTTGGTTATCATGATACTTCTGCAAATGGTTAGTAACAGGAGCTCACCAATAGCTAGAAAGATCACGTGATGCAAACAAGGCATCTTTGCACACTAAAGCATCTTATAGAGTATTTTTATCATAAAAATCAGCAAGATCAACTTTTTGCTAAAATATATTTTTGAAATAATCCGCATGATCAGCATCATTATCATTCTTATGAGAAGCTATAAAGTGTGTTGTCTTAGAAAAACTAAAGAAACATCGTGCAAGAGGATTTTAAATTTGAGCAAATATAAACTCTATGCACCATAAAAATACCTCTAGAATTATAATTGCCTATAACATAAAAATTGGTTCTAGTTAACAAAGGCAATTCAAGTTTCGAAAATATCATCCTCTCTTCTGTAGCAAGGTCACAAAAAAATCATATTCAATATAACCCACAGTGTTTGGAGAAGACAACAATTTTAGCTCATCATTTTCACATGCAATAGGTGTGAAATGTTTAATTTCAGTACTCGTGAATGGATAAAAATTAGGAGTGTCGAATTCATTCACTTCTTGCTGCATAGGAAGAATAGAAATATCTACACACAACCTTTCCTTATCACAAGAACTAGTGGACAAATCAATCATTGACAAAGATAAATAAATAAAAGGTGATACTAGCGGTTGCTTTATAAAAGTAGGAGAGACAAAAAAATTTCAGCGCAATAAAAATATTATCACCTTTTGTAGATTGATGTTCAATAAGTTTCTTCTCGTTTTCCGCAATACCTTTTGGCGTGTTATCAACCGTCTCATCTTGGGCTATGCTTGGAACATTGCATATCTCTTCTTTTATCACGTTTGTATCACTTTCATCTTCTTGTTTGATATCATTTTCCTGCAAAATGTTAAGTGCAATAGGACATATAGTAGAAAGCTCCTCCTCCAAAAAATGTTCATCACAACTAGACATAGATTCAAAAGATGTATCAACAAAATTTTCTCTAATTAAAATTTTAGCATCACTCCATGTTCGAAGATATTTTTTTGTTAGATATATATGTTGCCACAAAGTTAAAGCATGATCAACTAATAGATGAGCAACATTCAAAAGCTTTCTCCTTTCACTCATACGGCATTGTCCAAATAGATTATCCATCTCTCTTTCTCAAGCAATATATTTAATAGAATCTAAACAATCATATAAAGGAAGAGATGAAAGAATATAATTACTCATGGAGGAGAGGATGTAGCAATGGTTTGAACCTCATACGTCTTTTGATTATGTGCAACATCTCTTTGCGGTGGATTACATCTCTTAAGGCTTGCCAACATATTATTCCAAAACTCAATGCGTTTTTTACAGTTTGCATCGAAATTATCAAAGACTCTTTACAAAGTAGGACTCACATTGTATTCACCTCCTTTTCTTCCTGTCATGGTAAGAAAAATAGCATATAGACAGCACAAAATATTATTCTTACAGCTACAGTGGGATGGGTGGTGAAAATTTCACAAAAGAAAACGCCTTACTGAGCTCTTGCAAAGTTCTTACCAAAGTAAAGCAAAGGATAGTGCAACCAGTGACAGGAGAAATCAAAAAGTCATAATTCCACAATTGCAGGGACCAATATAGTGCTGATCCGAGGTGGATATGTGGAGCTTGGAGGGCTGAAATAATGATTAGTGGAACACAATTATATAATAGATAGTAATATTTAATAAGTGTTCTAAGTATTATGTTCTAGTTGCTGGCCCAATCTTATAAAAAATATCCAGATATTACAACAATATGAATGAAGACATCAAAGGGCAGCAACAACATTAACAATAAGGCTCCAGAAATCAACAAACTATTCAGCACTTGAAAAATCAGCGAAGGTTGATTCCCGGCTTCTAGGTCTTCAAACTTTTTTATTTTTATTTTATTTTTTTGATATTTTTCTCTGAACTAGTAGCACAAAGGGTCGTACATGACCAAATTTCAGATCAATATAATGAAAGATATGGCCTGGAGAAAATCTTGAAGTTTTGCTAAATCTGTGCTGAAATTTTGGAGCAAGAAAACAGAAATGTCTTCTCCAAATTTGTTGAATTTAGGATTCTCAGAGGATGAAAAACGTTTTGTAGATATTCGAAAAGTACTTATATGTCTAATTTGGTGTACAGAAACAAAAGTTATGACTATTTTAATGATGGATCTCCGAATCAGATTTGTTTGAAAGGCTGATAACATATTCGGATTTTAAATTGGATGTGAATTTTGTGGACGTTTTTGTGAATGATTTAGCAGCGGATAAATATGGAGAGGTGGATCTATGAAGTGTGGATCTAGTTGTGATTAAAATATAGGGTGGGTGGGTGGGATAAAATTTTAATGCAAAAGAAACAATTAACAGATGTGACTCGATAACAGATCCGAACACAGTGAGGATGAACGATAAAGGAAAACACCTGGATACAAAAAGATCACGAAATCCAGCAACCATGCAAACTAAGGACACAAACTCAATACTACAAAATCTGAAATAAAATTATGCAAAGACCAAACACAGTTTGGACAAGGGAACACCTAACGATTTACAAATTTTTTTGTGTTGCGGCTTTTCTGTGTACGATAGGATAAATGCAAAATAAACAAGGATAGATGTGAACCTGAGGTTATATTTAAAGCTCTGATTACCGCTTGATGTGTACGTGGTTTCCAATCTTCCTTCAGGTCGTGATAACTGTCGATTTTGTGGAGATGCGACACAATCGATCCGACCTCAAATCAACACGATTCGAACCCCGCAATCGCAGCACCACTTCTTTTCTGGTTATCAACCATGCACACAGAATTGACCTCACCAAGAAGGCTAATCCCATCCTGTGAATCAAAGAACACAAGTAAGAACAAGAAAGAACGCAACTCAATTGCGAAATCTGAATTAAATCACTAGGTTGGAAAACCAACAAACCGTCAAACGACGAAACTGGTTCATAACAGAGGAAAACTAATTAAAACCTATCTCTAATGATGGCGGCTACTCTTTATATAGAGTTCAGGACGACCTTATGGCAAACCCTAATACTAATGGGCCTAGAAAAAATACACGACCAAAATGCCAAAAGATAGTGTCGCAACAACCGTGGCAGTTTTTGAATGTCATATTGTTTTAATGATTTCTGCTGATTCCTATAGGATTTAGAGATGATACCAGTGCCGTTGGAAAGGTTATCTTGTTAGCTTTCGAACCATATCTAGAATGTCCAAAACAAAGATCTTATGAGACCTAGACATCCATTTTAGTGCAAGCTGCTCTTAGAGTCCGAGTCAGACTCGAACCCGAATTGTTTGGATCTCCTCCGGGGTCAAACGTGCGGTTCTGATTTTGAGCATCTCCAAGTCTTTCTTCATGCTTTTCTTGACTCTCTTCAATGTTCCTAATCATGATAAAGTTATTAGGTAGCAATTCATTCTCAAAGGAAGGAAGACAATGTGTTTAGAAACGAGCTCACCTCTAATCTCAACTGTCGTCCATGAGTTTCATCAATACTAATTTGAGAACTATTGTGTGTATCTAAAGGAGTGATGTCCTCGTCACTTCTCTTGCCTAATGCCACTTAGAACTATGAGAGACTAAGTGCGTAAGAATGAATTCCAAGTGAAGTGATGTAGACATCATACCTTCTGATGACGACTTCAATGAAAATATTCACACACGGTGGATTCGAACTGCAAAACAATATAAACCTGCAATGGAAGCCACAACTTCATATGAAATCCAATTTAGATGTTTAAGTACATTCTAGGAATCTCATAAAGTTTACTTTTGAATGGATCCAGCCCCACCTTTATACAATATCAGAATCAGCTCCAATCATCATTTTAATACAGAAGGTGCTGCGTCACCCGAACTTGGGCTGTTGAATCGTGTATCAAGTTGAGCCCATTAGAGGCGTGTCCTAGGGTTTGAGGATGATCCCAGCACCCACTAGTTGTCCTCCAACCTATTTAGAGGTCAAGCCACCATTAAAAACACTTTGTTTTTTTTTGTGATTGTTTAGCTCTTGTGCAAACTTTCTGATCTTCAGCTGTGTCAAACGACCACATGTTAGACACTTCGAAGAACCCAACATTTGAGAGATTTCTAGTTTGCCACTTCTTGTTCATGTTTGTTCTTCGATTGTTTGCAGGAATCAAACCTCGTGTTCATGTTGATCTTGCTATCCAGCACGGTCAATAACCATTCGAAGTTGGTTCAGTGATTGCTAAGGCCCACATGACCTGTTCGTTTCTAGTCGGATTGTAGGGGTCGACTCCACCAAATTAATAGTTATCATCTCACTGAAATATTGGGCACTCAAGTCCTATCAAGTGGTATCAGCTTCTCAAGTTGCTCGGTGAAATCTACCCCTCTTTTTTATAGTTTTATTCATATTCCCGCGGTCCACATAAAAGCCCAACAAAAAAAAAATCTTGAATCATTCCCGCTGTCCTGGACCTTTGAGCCTGTGCATCATTCTTTTTGGTAATTTGTGTTGTTGAATTCGTGGTTGCATCATTGTGTCGTATTATTGGTCTTAGCGTTTAATCCATTAGAGTTTCGAGTTCTTGTCATGTCCTTGGTTCATATATATAATAGACGGAAGAAATCGATCCAGATTTGAGTTTGATGCAAATAACATATTTAGTTACCAGATTTTGACGCGGAAGAAAACAACCATATCTCTGTGTTCTGTTATTTGTTTGGAATTTTTTTGCACAATATGTAAAGATCTCTATGTTATCTTTCCAACGGATCCACACTTGCCAAAAAATTCCACCCGAGCACGTCGCTATCACAAAAGATATCTGATATCTGCTATCTTTGTTTTCATTCCTTCCAAAAGAAAAATAGGATACTTAGAAAGAGAAAAGAAGGGAAAGGAAAGGAAAAGAAAAGAAAGCAGCAGCAAAATAAAATAAAAGAATAAAAGAAGAGAGAAGTGGTGTGACTTGTAGTTGCTGCTGCCTTGAGCCTTTTGCATCATTTATCTAACGTGAACCAACAGTGTCACCTTATGTCGACGAAAACATAACTCAACCAAACAACCATACAAGGTATGCCTCTAGGTGTCGAGCAATCTGGTACTCCGTCGGCTCATGTGCCATGTTCTTAACCTGTAAAAGAACAACTTATTAACATGTAGCATAATGATAATTATTTAATGATATCAATTAAGAAAAGTACTAGTGTTGTCGAACCTTAAATTGTTGTAACCACTACTTCTCTGGCCCATGCTTTTGTGTCGGTGTAATTTGAAATACTGCACCCTTCACGACACATGCAAACCGGTCCGTCAAGTCCTGTTGCCACCCAATAGGGGTGACGGAGGGCCCAATAATATCACTAGTAATGGGTAACCCAGTAAGCATTGCTACATCCTGCAATGTGACAGTCATCTCCCCAAACCATCCCCTACACGTCGAGTAGAAGTTGATGCTCCACCTTCGCATTCCTTATTCTGTGTACAATTCTTTTTTTTGTGACCATATTCATCACATTCCGTGCATCGCCTTATAGGGCCTCCAACCTTAGCTTCATCCATGTCATTTCGAATGTGCCTAGTATGCGGACGACCATCTTGCCCATGATGATGTCTAAGCAAATTCTGATGGGGCAAACAAAGCACCGTATCTTTGTCATATTACGTGAAGTCAAAATGTGCAGCAAATCCATGGGACTCCCCAGTCCAGGTATGCACCACATTTTTCTTCAAATGGAATGGTGAAACATATAATGACGTGTGCACACCAGTCTGTGACAGTGCTGCAAGAACACGAGAACATGAAATGTGTAGCAACTTCTGCTTATTGCATGTACACTGACACCATCCATTTAATTCAACTCCTAAATTAGCATCATTTAGTAGTTGCATGTACACTGACACGACAACTCTTGTCTCACTTCCATTCTCTCCTTTTACTCTCAGAGTTATCTCAAATCGATGCTCTATTACACCCATGCTACGCACCATGTGTTGAACAGACTTCTCATTCTTTTCTGCGAAATGCTATATCATACGAAAACAACCCATAGTTGAGCTATGGATTACAGTAGCTGCGTGCCTCTTCTAGTAGTACCGAATGAGCCCATGCAACATCCTTCCACAATTCCAATTAGAGGTAATCTATGTAACCCTCTACTAACCCAATTGTATACCTCAGCTATGTTTGTAGTCATGATGCCATACCTAGCACCGCCACTATCATAGAGCAAGGAGTACTTCTCCTTTTGCTCAGCTTCAATCCAGTGTGAGAAACACTTGATGTGCCTCGATGACCTCCTTCGAATTTGTGCTTCAATCCTTCGCTAAGGGCTGGTGTTAGCTTCATGACCTTTGAAGTCCCCAAAAAGATATGAATTGATTTTGGTGATTGAGTAAACACCATAGGTAACGGTTGTGATTGTAGGTACCACCCCGCTAATTCTACATCAACATGGTGGGCTTCTTCGGTGAATGACAAGGATGAACCCCAGAAGAAGAGTTTTTGAACGTCGGAGGACCAAGGCTAAGGACTAGCTAGAGAGTCCATAGAAACGCCGGTACTATTAAGGGGGTAAAGACATTTGTCTCTGGTCATACAAGTGTTAGAGGCTGTGAATGCTCCTTAAATCCTCAGAAAGCACTAAAGATGGCAGAGGAAGTGAAGACGAAGACCGAAGATCAGTTTTAGTCGAAGACGGAATCACCGAACAGTTCGGTGAGGTCACCGGATAGTTCGGTGAGCCAGGACTTCGGAGTCCAGAGAGAGGTGCTCTCTGGAGCTGCTGCAGGGAAGACACCGGACAGTCCGGTGAGGTTGAAGCTGAAGCCTAGAGAAGATGTCTTTGGGGATCCAAAAGTGAAAGTCATCGAATAGTCCGGTGAAGGTATGCACCGGACAGTCCAGTGTCCTATGGAATAAATTCCAGAGAGGGTGTTTCCCTGGCCGAGGAGGAAGAAGGGTCACCGGACAGTTCGGTGGTCCAGTCACCGGACAGTCCGGTGATTGCATAAAGCAGTCTGCTTTATGACATCACGTCCCAACGGTTGTTTCTGGGTTTAGAGACTATTTAAACCATGGAGGGGGACATTTTTCAGTGTGACTGCGGTATGAGAAGCTAGAATAAACTTGTGAGAGGCCAAGGGACGCACCAAGTGAGCACATTTCAAGATTGGAGATCTTTGATGCTAGTAGCAGAGTGATAGGGAGCATTCATACACTTCTAGAGCTTGTAGGGCTTGAGAGGAGTGATCTTTGTCTATTACTCTTGGTGTGGGTAGCCTAGACCGGCTAAGAGTCAGTGATTGAGCTTCTGAGGAGATAGTTTAAGATGATGCCAATTTTGTTCGCGGTTTCGGGTCCCCCGCTCGAAAGGGACTCCAAGAGGGAGCGCTCGAGCCTTGGAGGCTTGCTCTAGCGCTTGGGTATTGTGTGCGATAGCCGAGCCACCGGTGATTTCACTCCGGGAGTGAAGTGTACACTTGTGAGCATTGTTTTGAGAACGATGGGAGGAACTAAGACTTCGTTGAGAGTAGTTCAATGAAGATTAGGGGAAGGCGCCTATCTTTTGAGACCTCGAGAAAAAATCATTGAGTACTCTCAATCTCACTCTCTTTACTTACCGCATTTACTTTCCATTGAGTAGTGTGACAGGTTGTTCTTTGATTTCTCTTGGTGGCTATCATTGCTAGTGCTTGCTTGTTGTTATTCTCATTCTACTAGCATTGTTAAGGGTTTTAGTCTACCAGAATTGCTTAGGTTTGCTTTCGTTATGATCGAGTCTTATAGTTTAAGTTCGTAGCGAAATTAGTGCTATAAGTTCACCGATTCAACACCTCCTTCTCGGTGTCTTTGATACTTACATGTGGTATCAGAGCCAACTGTTCTTTTTTGGGCTTCACCGCCTTGAGTAAGGATGCCGAACGGTATGGAGACTCCACCCATATTCGATGGGGACGATTACTCGTATTGAAAGTTTCGCATGCAAGCCTACCTAGAGTCAATCTACGGATAAGAATGAGACTTGATCCCATTTTCATTAAATTCAATGCAAAGGCCAAGAATGCCATGTTTGGATGCATTTCTAAAAACGTCTTCTCTAGAATTAATGCATCATCATCCAAGGAAGAGCGTTACTATGTTCTTAAGAATAAATATGATTCTATCTCCATGCTACTACGTAAAAAAGCTAATGATGTTTATTCTCACTTGCATGTAGTGGTGGAGGAGATCAATGCCTTGGGCCTCAAGAACAAGATTGATGATATTGAGATCATGAGGAAGCTCTTGAGGATGTTGCCGCCAAACTACAACTTCATCGTCACGTGTCTCTTCCAAGCCAACTTGACTACTCTCTCCATTGACATTATGCTTGGTAAGCTCACGGTTTATGAGGGATATATGTTGGGCACCTCGACTAACTCTCAATTGCCCAAGAATCTCGCCCTTCAAGTTGAAGAATCTCCCAACGGCAAGAATAAGAAGAAGAAGAAGGTAGAGGAAGATAAGGATGAGAAAAGTGAGAATGAGGGCCTTGCGCTCTTGATGAAGAAGCTATTTCGCAAGGGAAGACCCTCATCTTCTAAGAGGAACTTCGAGTGCTTCAATTGTGGCAAGAAAGGCTATTTTGCTAAGGAGTGTCCCAAGCGCAAGAAGGAGAGCAAGGAGAAAGCCTCTTGTGAGAGTGATGAGGAAGAACGCAAACCAAAGAGGAAATTCAAGAAGTTCTTTGTCAAGAAGGAGAGCAAGAGCAAGGAGAAGAAAAAGTCTCCGCACAAAGCTTACATTGTTGGTGAGTGGCTCACTAATGATGATAATTCGGACTCTTCATCTTCTAGTAAAGAAGAGCTCGCGGGTATCGCCGTGACAAGCTCCACCATTGAGCTACCACCACCTCCACTTTGCTTGATGACCTGAAGTTGTAAGCGCTTCATTGATGAGGATGATGATCTTGAAGAAGAAGAGGAGGATTATGATGATGAAGATGATGGACCGAGCTACAATGATCTTATCCTCTTCCTTGAGAAGGGCAACAAGACCATCATCAAGAAGACCAAAAAGATCGAGGTGGTGACCAAAGAGCACGAAGTGGCAGTTCTGAGTTTGAGAGCTTGAGGGGGAGCTCAAGGCACCCAAGCATTCTCATGGTATTCTATGTGAGTCTTATGAGACTCTCATAGAGAAGCATGTAGAGCTAAGTGAGAAACATGAGGGTTCGGTGCGCTCCCATGAAGCTCTTGATCTTTACTCTCTCCTTAACTCTCCTAAGCATTTTAATGAAGCTTCTACTTCTTGTGATCTAACCCTCTCTAAGGAGAGTACTACTCTTGAGCCATCTATTTTGAAGGAATTGTGTCACCAGAGCGCGTTACCTGTGCTTCTCAACCTCACCGTGTGCTTTTCCTAGCCAACACCCGTGTTCCACTAAAACCCTCATGGGGTTTTCATTTTGAGGTGATCGGTTAATCTTCTGGTGAGTTCTTCGGCAAATTCTGGCTCTATTCCCGGGGTAATGTCTTCTATCACTTCCATTTCATTGGAAATGCCCCGCATACCTTGTTTGTTAATTAATTGTGAAATTGGTATTATTGCTTAAAGGTCACACCTTTTCTTGCCAATTGACGTGATTAGTTGAAAATTCATGTACTTAGTATTATATTGAGGTCATCTTTTGCATATTTTTGTATGGCATTGAGTCTCCTATCGCTAGAGTCACAATTTGGATGCATTGCTATTACATAAATTGTGACATTAGTCTGTCGATATCACCGTTGTGCTTATTTGCCTTAATTGATCGGTGATAGATGCTTGATTCCACTGCTAGGATTTCATTTCAAGTCGCTCACCTTTATAACCTATATTTAATTCCTATATGGTGCAGTGACAGTTGGGTAGTGGATCAGTGGTTAGCGGTAGTTCAGAGGTCTCAGTCAGTCCATATCTTTCTTGGACAGGTTAAGAGCCAAGCTCTTGATCCTATCTAGCGCAGTGACAGCTGGTCAGTTGAGCTCCAATGTCAGTTGGTCTTGAGTCAGTTGTCAGTATGGGCAGGCAGAGGCCTTCTTCAGAGGAGAAGGGGATGGGTAAGTCAGTTGAGCCAGAGAAGAAGAAGAAGCAGAGGGCAGGTCACCCAGAGTGGGACCGAGCCCTCGTAGCGACAGACGTGGATGTTCCTCCACATAGGAGGTCAAGAGTGCTGAGGATTGGAGGTTCTGAGTCTCATGGAGAGCTAAGGAGGTCGACCCGTCAGAGAGTGGCAACCACTCCTCTTGTTGCAGAGGTGCAACCATGGAGAGCTCCTGCCAGTAGGCAGTCAAAAACCGCGGAGGAGAGGCAGCCCAACGGAGTTCACCGTAGAGGACACAGAGTTGCCTTCATCAGAAGACTGGGGTCTGTGAGGTTTGCACTGCTAGAGCCGAGAGAGCTCAATGGGCCATGGGCAAGATTGCTGAGGTTGAGGTTGACTTGTTGAAGCTAAATGGCCCGGCCATCAACGCCAAGGGGAGAGAGGATTTCACTGCTTGGGTCCTCTCTGGTAGACACGCAGATGCTGGTCAGTTCTAGACGGTTCTCCAGCGGAGGATCTATGAGGCCTACAGGAGGCAGCTTGTTACTAAGGGAAAGAGCTCAGTGTTTTCTGCACACTGCCATTGTTCTTTATAGACACTGAGCCGAGGAACTGGGGTTGATATGGAGGAGCATATCTCTTATCTTCAGGGCTTTCAGATTTGGTCACCCAGCTCCTGAGGTATAGTGAAGACATGATGCTTGAGTTTTACCCCTCACTGTGGATCTCCCCAAACCGCTCTTATTTTTGGTTTATGTATCGAGTAGAGCCACACAGATTTGAGAGGACTGATGTCTGGTCAACGCTTGAGTTCATATCTTCAGAGACTCGGATACACACTCTGGCCCATTCAGATTTTTTAGCACCTTTCAGACCATTTGGAGGGATGGAGCCGAGTCATGAGAGGATGAGTGTTGCTTTCCCACCACCCCATGGGGAGCACTACTCGAGGCACCCTCTATGCTTGACACACGAGGCTCGTGCTTTGTGAGGGATGCTTGGGAGGATGATTGCGTCACAGGCTGGCTACCAAGAGCGTGTTATCATAATACACCACTGGCTGCTTTGCTTTCTACTGAGGTATGAGGACTTTGATATGACAGATCTTTTACTGACTCAGATGGAGGATGTGATATATGAGGAGATAGGAGCTCGACAGTTACCATTTGCCCCTCATATTTACCTGATGCTGAGGAGAGTTAGTGTGATGACTGAGTAGGAGTACACAACATTGCCAGAGATTACCACCTTCTTCAGTCTAGCAGAGCCATCCAACTCTAGAGTTCTTCGAGTGTCAGCTTCACAGAGCACTCCTGGAGGAGAGACCACAGCCTCGGAGGAGGTTGAGACTGAGGCTCCAGAGGGACCACAGCTGAAAGCTGGGAGCACTAAGGCTTCAGGTCAGACAGAGACTCCTGCCTCTCGGGCTACACTAGAGCCTCCATTAGCTACCAAGTCGAATGCTATTCAGGCAGAGCAGGCTGAGCAGAGGAGGTATCGAGAGGAGTAGGATGAGCGGATACGCCGAGAGAGGGCCGAGTTCGAGGAGTGGAGCCGACTCGAGCGCCTCCAGATTGAGGAGTGGCTTCAGATGGAGAAGGAGGTAGCAGAGGAGAGTAGACAACAGGACAGGGAGTTCCATGAGAGGTCACAACGCACTCAGTTGAAGATGGCAGCGGCTATTTCTTATATGTCTGTCGGCTTCAAAGCTATTGCGTCGTATCTCTAGGGGATCGGTAAGCCACCTCTTCTGACGTTTCCTATGACCACGCTACCAGGTCCCCTGCCTTCACAGTTCCAACCTACTACACCTCAGCCTCAGTATTCTTCAGTGCCAGCATTCACATCTGAGTTGCAGAGCCAGACTCAGCAGCAGCAGCAGCAGTTCACATTCTCTACACTGCTCTAAGCCCCGCTTTCACTATTTGTACCTTTTGGGGCAGCCAACACATCTACGACTACTGGAGGAGTCAGTGTTCCTGTTACCACTTCTCAGTTCTCTCCAGTTTCATCTACTCCATGTTGGTTCTTTTTGCTTCAGCTGAGCCGAGAGTGTCAGTGCCGGCATTAAAGTCAAGGACAGCAGTTGGTAGCTCTCCTCTTGCTCTGAGGGTTCTATCGTTCGAGGCTACTACGGCTGAGTCAGTTTTAACAGAGCCACCACCAGAGGCTTCAGAGACAGATTCAGCAGCCACCACAGCTGAGCAGCCCAGAGCTTCAGATGCAGATATTCTGGTTGAGGCACGATATTCACCAGAAGAGGCAGCTCAGGCCCTTGCCAGTGCCGATCAGCCAGCTTCAGTTGAGGGCAAGGAGCCTTCCGCGACGTCTTCTTCAGGCTTGAGCGCTTTTGACGATGTTGAGCAGCCGAGAGAGGATCAGTCAGCAGCAGCAGCTCAGCCAGCATAGGAGCAACCTGTCCCTGCAACCAGCTCTTCAGCCGCACAGGATTAGATCTTCCGTAGGAGTTGGGTGAGAGACATGAGGTGTATCGCTTTGAGGGATAGCTATCTAGGGGGAGGCCATGGATGGGTAGATAGGGCTTTGATTCTTGTTCGGTGGATTTTTTGGCTCTTATGTGACATTTTGATGAGCTTATTTTCTATTCGACTCTTTTAGCTCATTGGAATGCACTCGATTTTGGTCTAACCCCGTAGATTCATGTGTATGGCTCCTAGTGCTTTATATGTTTTAAAGATATCTTTGTGCAGGTGCGCTCCCGTTTTAAACTCTATCGTGCATCTTTTTTGTCTATCCTGCCTTCTCTCTCTCTATATGCTTCCTCGGTGCCATCTTTTTGGATGATTAGATGACAAAGGAGGAGAGAGAGCTACCAAACAGGTGGAGAACAGGAGGAGAGCGATGCTTTCAATCCATGACAAATGAGAGGAACTCTTGCAAAATTTTTCTCAGGAGTCATCAAGGTAAGGGGGTAATTGTTTCGAGATACGCTTCATTCTCTATCTTCTTTCATTTTGTTTGAGCTGTTTGTGAGTACTGTGGTTGTCATCAATCACCAAAAAGGGGAAGATTGTTAGCTTCATGACCTTTAAAGTCCCCTAAAAGGTATAAATTGATTTCAATGCTTGAGTAGACACCATAGGTAATGGTTGTGATTGTAGGTATCACCCAGCTAATTTTACATCAATATGGTGGGCTTCCTCGGTGGATGACAAAGATGAACCTTAGAAGAGGAGTTTTTGGGTGTCGGAGGACCAAGGTTAGACTAGCTAGAGAGTACACAAAAACGCCGGTACTATCAAGTGGGGTAAAGTCATTTATCTCATGTCATACAAGTGTTAGAGGGTGTGAATGCTACTTACATCCTCAAAAAGCACTAAAGATGGCAGAGGAAGCGAAGACGAAGACCGAAGATTAGTTTCAGTCGAAGACAGAGTCATTGGACAGTCAGGTGAGGTCACGGGACAGTCCGGTGACCCAGGACTTTAGAGTCAAGAGAGAGGTGCTCTCTGGAGTTGTTGAAGGGAAGACACCGAACTGTCCCGTGTGACAGTCAACGGACAGTCCGGTGAGGCCAAAGCTAAAGTCCAGAGAAGATGTCTCTGAGAATCCAAAAGTAAAAGTCACCGAACAGTCCAGTGAAGGTATGCACTAGACAGTTTGGTGTCCTATGGAATAGATTCCAGAGAGGGTGTTCCCTGGCCGAGGAGGAAGAAGGGTCACCGGACAATGCGGTGGTCTAGTCACCGGACAGTCCGGTGATTGCATAAAGCAGTCAGTTTTATGACATCACGTCCCAACGGTTGTTTCTGGGCTTGAAACCTATTTAAACCTTGGAGGAGGACGTTTTCCAGTATGCCTACAGTCTGAGAAGCTAGAGCAAACTTGTGAGAGGCCAAGGAACACCACCAGGTGAGCACATTGCAAAATTGGAGACCTTTGGTGCTAGTAGGAGAGTGATAGAAAGCATTCATACACTTCTAGAGCTTGTAGGGCTTGAGAGGAGTGATCTTCGCCTATTACTCTTGGTGTAGGCAGCCTAGACCGTGTAGGAGTCGTCGATCGAGCTTCCGAGGAGATTGTGAAAGACGACGTCAAGTTTGTATGCGGTTTTGTGTCCCCCGCTCAAAAGGGACATTAAGAGTGAGCGCCTGAGCTTTGGAGGCTTGATCTAGCACATGGGTAATGTTTGCTACAGCCAGGGCACTGGTATCTTCACTCTGAGAGTGAAGCGTACCCTTGTGAGCATCGTTCCAAGAATGATAGGAGAAACCAAGACTCTGACGGGAGTGGTTCAACGAAAATTAAGAGAAGGCGCCTACCTTCCCAGGCCTCGAGAAAAAATCACTGGGCACTCTCTATCTCACTCTCTTTACCTACTCAATTTACTTACCGTTGAGTAGTGTGATAAGTTGTTCTTTGATTCCTCTTGGTGACAATCGTGCTAGTGCTTGCTTGTTGTTATTCTCATTCCACTAGCATTGTTAGAGGTCTTGGCCGACTAGAATTGCTTAGGTTTGCTTTTGTTGTAATCGAGTCTTATAGTTTAAGTTCGTAGCGAAATTAGTGCTATAAGTCCACCGATTCAACCTCTCTTCTCGGTGTCCTCAATCCTTACAGCTGGTAGCACCTCAGGTATTTTTATCTAGTTCTGTCCAAAGGGTCTCAAACTTACGACTTTGGTTTTGACTACATTACCTTTTAAAGATTTTCATGAGAGACTTGTTCTTAAATTGCTTATAAAAATTAGCACCAATTTGTCGCATGCACCACCAGCTCTGCAAATTAGGTCATAGATATGGTTAATTGGGATCCTCTTGCAATGTTTTAATAGCAGATAATATCCTAACATGTCGATCATGAATGATGCAGGCATTAGGTCGATCACGAATGACCCCTGCTTTAAGGTGACTTAAAAAACCAAAGCCAACTCAACCTGCTCTCAGACTCCACAAAAGCAAATGCTGAAAGAAGTATCTGATTGTTGGCATCTATTCTAATCGCAGTTAATATTTGACCTTTGTACTTCCTAGTCAAGAAAGTGCATCCACACAAACTACAGGCCTACAATGATGGAATGACTGAATACACTGACCCAAGCAAAAGAAAGCACGTTGAAAAATTCTGGGTTCATCATCTTCCAACTCAGTCTCCTTAAATGCAGTGTATGTGCTCGGATTCCTTTCCTTGAAAATATCAAGCACTCAGGAAAGATTGCAATACGAAGCCTCATAGGTGCCCCAACGCTTTTCTAAGGGCTTTTGCTTCGCCCTCCAAGCTTTTTGATAGCTTATATCATACTTAAATTGCCTTAAACTTGAGAATTTGATGTATGAGCACTCCATATCCCGCTTCTCAATAATCTCACGAACAATTCATTTGCAATAAATGAAGCAGTCAGGTTGCAATGCTTATGACTGACATTTTGAAGTGTGCAGCCATGTTCACAAACTTTAGAGACCAACCAATGTGTCTCATGCTTTGGCTTGTACGTATGAACATAAAAACAGTATCCATCGTTTCTGCACTTCACGCTGTACTTGTTAGGGCTAGAGTTAACAGTCCACACCTCTCTATGGGATAGAACCGCCCAACGCGCTATAGCGTCTTTCAATTCAGACTTATTAGAAAAGAGCTTATTCACATGAATTGTACTCAATCCATACTCCCAACAAGAACATTGGTTATCCATCACTTGCATTGACGCATTTTCAGGTCTATTTCATTCATCTGGGATGGGATTACCTCCAAACTGATTCTCATCCTCTTCCTCATCATCATCTTCGTCACCACCAACTGACACCTGCTCAGCCTCTTAAGTTACATTAAGATCCACATTCTCCAGGTTTTCCACAATTCTTTCATCAATATCTCTAGCATCAGCTTTGGCCCTCAACAACTTCAGCGTCACCAATATTGTTATGATGCAGAGTCTCTAAGTCTTGCCTAAATTCTTCTGTTGCCACCATCATGTCGTGATAGTGATTATCATTTTCAACCACATTTGTTGCACAACTATGTGAGGCCACGTCATTATGTTCATATAACTCTTTTGGATAAGGCTGTACAAACGTAATAAATTGGGCATTCCTTCTTCGACACCAATCTAACCACTGCAACCACTTTGTTGTCTAACACACCGACTTTAGCTCCCAACGGAATTGGATGGAATGTCCGAGTCCACAAGCATTGCACCTTAACTTAATAAATAGTAGAGTCTAAGTGGAAAAAATTTGTCAACCAAACTATGATTTCCATCATTTTTGACGCATCAGGCTTAGGGTGTTCTACGTCCACCTATGGAAAATTGCTCAGGTCAGCTCTATTTGGACCATTTCCAATTTCTCCAGCTCTATAGTAAATTCTAAGAGTTATGATACGGAATTCACCGATGTCTGTCAAAAAATTTAATAACATTGCATCATTAATATGTTTTCTAAATCTAATTTTAATGTCTATAGATCATTATTTTATTCATACATTAGTTTATACTTAACACTATAATACTGTAATAATAATATTATGCAAATAATATTATATTAGTTTCGATCCTAATACTCGGTATTATATCATGTATACATACTATGCTTTTTATCAACAATCTATTTTATAAGAGCAGTATTACAAATATAATCGTATGGTAAGAAATGTATAAAAATTATATACTAAGACATACTAAGTTAGTTTGCCACATCAAATGTGAAATATAAACTATTCTTTACAATATATTGTTAACTTAATCACAATAATACATACAAACTTAAAAAATAGAACATAAAACAGGAAAAAAAAACACTTACCACTCCAGATGGCTGTTGCCGTGCTCCTGCTGGCTGCCGCCTCGCTCCCGCGCACACGTCGCTTGGCCGCCGCGCCCGGCGCACACCGCTTCGGCCGCCTGCCAGAGGCTCGCCCGTTGTCCGCCTCGTTCCGACAGAGAGCGAACGAGAGAGAGAGAGAGAGAGAGAGAGAGAGAGAGAGAGAGAGAGAGAGAGAGAGAGAGAGACGGGAGCGCCGAAGAAAAGATAGAAGTCGAGCGGCGGTTGTGCGAGTCGCCAAAAATCGAACAACTGGCATGCGACTTCTCTGCGCTCGTCTGACACCATCTGACTTCTCTCTATTCGAATATTCAACATTCGATTTATGTGTATTCGAATATCCAGCGTTCGATTTTAGAATTTCAAATATCCAATGTTCAAGTATATAATATTTTTGTAATTTTATTGCTTCAAATTTTATTTCTGTTAATAAAAACTAAAACAGTATTATTTAAAAAAGAATCCTCACTGCAGTGCTCACGCCCTCCCTTCCACGAGAACCGGCTTGTCCCCAAGCCGGTGCCCTTGGAAAATGCTGTTTGAGTTGCGTCAGATCTTCCCAAGGAGCCAGTTCTCAAGGCAGTGAAGACCAGTTGATCAAACCTTAAGTGAGTGTCGAAAGACCAAGGGAGATTACCCAAGTCTGGAGAACAGCTTCAGGAACCTGCTAACTGTGTGATATATCAGGACGAGGAGCAGACCAGAACAGTAGTCGGTACCGCTTGCTTTGACTGGGATACATGAAAAATAGGGTGCAGCTGTGATGACGCTGGTAAGGCCAGGTGATAAGCAACCTCAACAATACATTCGACCACCTAATATGGACAAAAAAAAAAAAAGTTGTTAGGATCAAGGACACCGAAAAGGGGTTGAATCGGTGGACTTATAGAACTAATTTTGCTACGAACTTAAACTATAAGACTCGATCGCAACGGAGGCAAACTTATAAAATTCTAGTAGGCCAAGACCCCTAACAATGCAAGTGGATAAGAACAACAAGCAAGCACTAGCACGATAGCCACAAAAAAAATCAAAGAACAACCTATCACACTACTCAAATGGTAAGTAAATACGGTAAGTAAAGAGAGTGAGATAGAGAATGCTCAGTGATTTTTTTTCCGAGGTCTCAGAAGATAGGTGCCTTCCATTAAACCTCGTTGAACCACTCTAGTCAGAGTCTTGATTCTCTCGTCGTTCTCGAAATGATGCTCATAAGGGTATGCTTCACTCTCGAAGTGAAGTTACCAGCGGCCCGGCTGTCACACATAATACCCAAACGTTAGAGCAAGCCTCCAAAGTTCGAGCACTCCCTCTTGGCGTGCCTTTCAAGCGAGGGACCTGAAACCACGTATAAACTTGATGATGACTTCCACAATCTCTTTAGAAGCTCGATCACTGACTCCTAGCGGTCTAGACTGGCCACACCAAGAGTAATAGGTAAATATCACTCCTCTCAAAGCCCTACAAAGCGCTAGAAGTGTATGAATGCTCCCTATTACTCTCCTACTAGCACCAAAGATCTTCAATCTTACTATGTGCTCTCTTGGTGGTGTCCTTTGGCCTCTCACAAGTTTTCTTTAGCTCTTTAGACATTAGGCACCCAGCAAAACGTCCCTCTCCACAGTTTAAATAGGCTCCAAGCATAGAAACAACCATTGGAACGTGATGTCATAAATCTGACTACTTTATGCAATCAACGGACTGTTCGGTGACCCTTTCCTCCTCTTGGCCAGAGAACACCCTCTCTAGAATCTATTCCATAGGACACTGTACTCTTCGGTGCATATTTTCACCGGATTGTCTAGTGACTTTCACTTTTAGACTCTCAGAGACATCTTCTCTGAACTTCGGCTTCAACCTCACTCGACTGTCCGATGTTCTCTACATAACTCCAGAGAGCAACTCTCTCTGGACTCCGAAACCCTGACTCACCGGACTGTCCGATGACTGCTTCTTCGACTGAACTTGATTATCGGTCTTACTTCGCTTCCTCTACCATCTTCAGTGCTTTTTGCGGATCCAAGGAGCACTCACACCCTCTAACACTTGTATGACAGGAGACAAATGACCTTAGCCCCTTAATAGTACCAATGTTTCTATGGACTCTCTAGCTGTCGTTAGCCATGATCCTTCGATGTTCGAAAACTCCTCTTCTAAGGATCGTCTTTGTCATCCATCGAGGAAGCCCACCATGCTGATGTAGAATTAACGAAGTGGTACCTACAATCACAACCGTTAACTATGGTGCTCATTCAATCACCAAAATCAATTCATACCTTTTAGGAGACTTCAAATGTCATAAAGCTAACAATCTCCCCCTTTTTGATGATTGATGACAACTTAGTACTCACAAACAGACTCAAACGAGATGAAAGAAGATAGAAAATAAAACACATCTCGAAAGAACACTTACCTCCTTACCATGATGACTCCTCAAAATTTTCTTGCTAGAGTTCTCCTTCTTTGTCACGGGATGGAAGCGTCGCTCTCTACTGTTCTCCCCCTGTTTGGTGGCTCTGTCTCCCCTTTGTCATGTAATCATCCAAAAATATGACACCGAGGAAGCAAATTGAGAGGGAGAACGCTGGATAGGCAAAGGTTAGTGCACGATAGATAGAGAATGGGAGCGCACATGCACGGAGAAACCTGCAAAACAATCTCAACACAAGGAGCCATACACACTAGACCCACGGCGTTAGTCCAAAAACTGAGTGCATTCCAACGAGCTAAAAAGTCGAATAAAACACAAGCTCATCAAAATATCACAAACAGCCAATGAAATCCGCAAAATCAAAACAAGAGCTCTATCTACCCATCCACGGCCTCCCTCTAGACAGCTAGCCCACAAAACAGTACACCTCATGTCTCACATCCAAACTCCTAGAAAAGTCTAATCCTGCGCGGCTGAACAGCTAGGTGCAGTGACGGTTGGTGGCTGCTCCTCTACTAGCTGGGCTGCTGGTGCTGACTCATCCCCTCCTGATTGCTCAGTATTGAAAGTGCATCTAGACCCTCTAGTAGGTTTTGGTGGATGATAATGAATTATTCAAAGAACTAATGACATTTACTAAGTGCTTTGACAGGGAAAAAGTTTCAAAAAAAGAAAATAATGTTAAAAGAGAAGGAAGACCCCAATTTCCTTGGATCAAGTTATGGAGCCTATTCTCATAGAAGAACACTAGTTTTTATCTAACACTAGTTTTTATCTAACACTAGTTTTTATCTTTTATTGAGTCTAGGTATGTGGTACTAACAAGAGGGACTCAGATTGGAGTCTCAAAGGTGCGAAAATGCTCAATCCTATTTCTATCCCGAGACTCTAATATCCAGCAAATGCCGGAGTCTCCAATAAGGCATTCAGTTTTAACCCGAGAAGGCTCACTGGAGTGTCCGGCAAAGTGCCGGAGACTCCGGTGGCCTAGCAACCCACACCCGAGAGGGCTTACCGGAGTGTCCGACAAAGTGCCGAAGACTCCGGTGGCTCAGGCTTCGCAAACCCGAGAGGGCTTGACGGAGTGTTTGGCATGTTACTACAGACTCCTGTGGACCGGAGTGTCCGGTCAGTCTGATTTCAGTCCAACGGCTACTTTTTAGAGCCCGGATATTTATACCCACTACCACAAAAAGGGTCATCAGAGACGGCTGTTTTTTCTTATTAGAGATGAGAGTTGCAGCCGTCACTAAATTTAAGTCGCTAATGTGAAGTCATTAGAGACGGGCAAACAGCTGTCCCTAATGTTGCACATTGACGACGTGGAGAACCCGTCTGTGATATTGACTTATTAGTGACGTGGTTTTTTGAAAACCCGTCTCTGATATTGACTTATTAGTGACGTGGTTTTTGGGAAGCTCGTTTCTTATGTGGACTTTTTAGTGACGGATTAAAAACCTGTCTCTGATGTGGACTTATTAGTGACATGAATTCAAAAGCCCATCTCTAATGTGGACTTATTAGTGATGAGGATTTAAAAGCCCGTCTCTGATGTGGACTTATTAGTGACGTGGATTTAAAAGCACGTCTCTGATGTGAACGCATTAGTGATGTGCATTTAAAACCCGTCTCTGATAATAAATGTAAAAATAAAAAAAATTGCTGAAATTGTCTTTTTCCTCTCCATTACATGCTCTTAGAGCTGTTACATGATTTACAATAAATATACTTATAATTATCAAAGTCAATCACGGATCTGGGTTACAAGATCAGTTAGGATTGACATATAATTAGTACAAGGATTAGAAGCATCAGATGCAAATAAAAAAAAAGGCTTCAAAGAAATATGCATCCAACCACATAAACATGATTACAGAATTAATTGCGGTTTTGAACTGAACAAAATTCAGCTTTGCATATAAAGCTTGTTCTACGAAACTTGCAATCTCTTTGAAATAACAAGATCCATGTTCACAAGTTGAACAGTAGTAAGAGATAGCTGTAGTACATCACTCCTATTTCTGGATGTCAATTGTCCATTATATGGATCCCTTAATCGCTTACCCTGGAGCTTGTTGTGAGAGCAGAAGGGGCATCAGACCTCAGAAAGTCAGAATCTCATCGTTTTGCCTTACCATATCAGCTATCTGTCTTGAGCAACAGCCAGCTCTGATGTTCGTATTATAGTGCACTGTATAAATTATGAAGGCAAGTAGAATATCAGTGGAAAAATGACATGGTTTTTCTACTATGATTCTGATTCAGTTTAAAATATTTCTAATGCTTTATTTTAATAATAAATATTTCAAATCCCTTAATAGGATTCTGATTCAGTTAAAAATCAACAGGAAGGTAACGGAACTAAGCTCCTATGAACTTTTAGAACATTAATAGTCAGCAACAGAAATATAAATAATAGGTAGAACTTACATTATTGCAACTTGTTATTTTTAAGTACTTACCATCCAAAAGTTATCGATACTTATTGGGCCATCTCTACTGCTTGGTTCTAACAAGTTGTACTGTGCTCTGATGTAGATAAGCTCATCTTCTGTTATTGCTCTTGACAAAGCCTGTCATATTACAGAGGGAACTATGATTAATCAAAAGCAACATGATTTTAGAAAGAGAGATGAAACAAGAAATGGTAACAATAATACATATAGAGATGTATCTTCTCAGCTTCCTTCATCCAGTCTATTACACTTAACAAGTTAATTTTACAAGGGAGAAATACAGGTGAAGTAATTATTATTATTGTAAGCCAATGAGTGTACTGTGCCACCAGATATTAAGAGAATAAAGTTTTAAATACAAACAATTATTAAAGGAACTATAAATTTCTAATGTTTAGTATGCACAATAAAAAAGAAACCTTCAATGCCGCCTGTTTGAGAGGGGTTGAATGAAGACATGCCTTAACTAACTTGAATACTAGCATATCCAGATGAATCTGCCGCTGCTCATCTCGCAGCCAGGGGTGAGCTGCTGCATGCAAACATGTACTGTAAGAAACTTATTTGCATAAATTTGGAAATTTAAAAAATTTGTCAAATGCAGTTCGTTTGTCAACAGAAAAAAAAAAATGCAGTTACAGTACTTACAGAGTGCCTGGGCAGCAGTTGCAGAGAGGAAGTTTGCGGCTGGCACAGGACCGAAAGAGGGGACGAACCAGCAATTGATACAGTGGCATCCAAATTCGAACCGGCGTCTGATGGGAACACCACCAATGAAATCTCATCCATTGCAGCAACTTCATCGGAGCCCAAGCCGGCCCCATCCAGCCCCCGCCCATGGAGCCGCACCACGGAAGCCTTTAATTTCACATCCATGTCGCCACTGGTGGCCTGGCCCTCAAAACTGGTGGCCTTTAATTTCACATCCGCGCGAAGGCATCGGGTCTGAACCACGGCGGGTGCGCCTCGATCGGGTCCCCGAAGAGGTCGGTCGACGGGGCTGGCGGGGCCGCCGTGGCGAGATCCGCCATGGCGGAGTGGGTGAGGGGGGTGGACTGCCGGCTGGGGTAGCTCAAGAACCCTAACCCCAGAGGAGGCAGGAGGGGCGGTACAAGACGAAAAAGAACAGCTAAGGATGGGGTGGGGTGCGATGATATTTCAATCCGCATGGATCATCTGGGACGGGTCTCAAAACACCGTCGCTAATGGAAATATATCAGCGTCCGGTTTCAAACCCTGTCTCTGATGTTACAACGTCAGCGACGGATCGAAGGGCCTTGTGTCTAATATACTCATATTAGCGACAGCTGTGAATCAACGTCTCTGATTTAAACACACTAGCGATGGCTGTTGAATACGCGCCACTAATATGAGTACATCAGCGACAGCTGTAAAACGCACGTCTTTGATGTTCGGTATTAGCGATGGCTATAAAATGCACGTCTCTAATGTACCCACATTAGCGACAGCCAGCACGTCTCTGATATGCCCACATCTGCGACAGCTATAAAATACGCATCTCTGATGTGCCACATCAGCGAAGGCTGTAGAATGCCCGTCTCCGATGTGGTCACATCAGCAACGATTTTAAAAACGTCCGTCTCTAATGCATCATTAGTGATGGCTTTTTTATCGTGTCGTAATTCATAGTGTCTTCTTTTATCAATCTGTGGTAGTGGCCCTCTCAGTCCTATTTGATAGGACAGGCGACTCACACTTGAAAGAAACAGTCTTGAGCTCCAAAAACACTCTCTCACTCCCTTCAAAGGCTTAAGCTTGCAAGATTTAAGCTAGGGATTATGAGAGAAGTGCATCCACTCCCATTGAGCATTTGCGGCACCGTCGAGCTTCGGTTTGAGTTTGTTACTCTTAGAGCTTTTGCTCCTAGATGGCTAGGCGTGCCCGAGAGCTCCCAACGTGAGTGGTGACCCCTCGGTAAGTTTGTTAACCTTCCCGACAGGGACTTGCTAGTGAAGAACTCAACTTCACTTTTGTGGTTGGTTGAGGGAAAGGATCAAGTGAGATTTTATTCTTTGTGAACCTCTCAACAGAGATGTAGAGTTCTTTCGTGGACTAGAACTTCGGTAAAAAATCTTATGTCCTTTTATGCTTATTTCTCTCTTGCAAGTTCATATTTTTCTTATTGTTCATTTGCATAGATTTGCTTCGATCTACTTGCTAACTAATTTTTAGCTTGTTTAATTGTTCAGATCTACTTGCTATATCATATTCTAGTCTTTTGATTCCAGCAAATTTTGCTAGAACTTGCTTAGATTCAAATCTCATCGAATTTCCTATTTGACCGGAGTATCCGGCGTAGTACCAGACAGTTCGGTGACTGGAGTGTCTGGCATAATACTGGACAGTCTGGTAGTCTAATTTTCGTTGAGTTTGATTTTTCAAAAAATTATTTTAGGTCGCCTATTCACTTCTTTTAGGCAACTTTTAATTGGTATCAGAGCTTAACTACTTGGAGAGACGAAGAAGGGTCTAAGGGAAACTAGTTAAGCGAGCAAAGAATCAAGCGAAGAAGTTGAACAATCTTCTTCAAGTGTGAATGAAGCAGAATCCTTCTCACTCCTCAAGAGAAAGGCCAAAGAAGAGAAGAAGAAAAAGAAGAAGGGAGTTAAAAAGGACTATTCTAAAACCCCTTTCCATTATTCTCATCATAATTCTAACACAAACTTTTTGTCGTTACCCATTGATAAACGACTTCAATTTGATGGCATAAACTATACCAAGTGGAGGCACATGAAGTATCATTTATTTTTGCTCCATCCGAGCATATGGGATATTATTTATACAGGTGCTGACTATTCGGATAGTGATGATAATGAAGAACTCACTCTGAAACAAGAACAAGATCTCCACCGAAATGCTCAAGCGGTGACCGTTCTTCTCTCATCGCTAAACCAAGAAGAGTACAACAAGGTTGATGGGTTGAACTTGGCAAAGGACAATTGGGGCACACTTCGAGTTGCTCATGAAGGCACCAAGACCATAAGAATTGCCAAGATTGAGATGAATGAGGGAGAATTGGGAAGATTTATGATGGAAGGCAATGAAACCCCTCAAGAGATGTACAACCGGCTCAAAATTTTCGTCAACAAGATTAGAGACTATAGAAGTAAGAATTAGACCGATCATAAAGTTGTCAAGAAGATGATTAGGGCTTACACAGTTAGAAACACAACCTTGTGTACACTAATTCGTGAGAGCTCTAACTACAAGATGTCTCCTAATGAAGTGCTTGGGAAGATTATCAACCATGAGATGATGGAGAAAGAAGTCCAATATGCAAAGAACTTGTCAAAGGGTACCACAAGCTCAAGAAACAAAGATATAGCACTTAAGGCTAGCAAAAAGAGCAAAAGCAAGAGGGTAGTTGAAGAGAGCTCAAGTGATGAAGATGAAAGCTCCGACCTTGATGATGAACACATGGTTCTCTTTGTCAAAAGGTTGAAAGTGCATCTTGGATCCTTTGTGGATTTTGTGATGAATTGTGACAAACAATGGAAGCATTTGATGGCAGTTTATGAGTATGTGTGCAGGAACTATGCTCATGGATCATTATTGACCCCCAAAAAGGAAAAGAGAATTGTTGGCTCCTTGGCTCCAAAGCTTCTAGTGTTTATATTTTCTTGAGTCGTAGGACAACCGTACTATCAAAGGGGTTTTGCATTTTCTGCTTTGAAATTGGTTAAGTGCACTATCATTCTCCAATCCACCTCTATCAATTTTGTAAGTTTCCTGTCGACCGGCTCTAGACTTGTCCGGTGTCTCAGACTTGTCCGAGAATGGACTTGTCCGCCCAGTGACTGGACTCCAGAGAGGGAGCACGTAGCTCACCCCAGACTTAACCGAGTGTGCGGACTCTAGAGCATTGTTCTCTTCAACAGAGCCAGACTAGTCTGCCCCTCCAAACTAGTCCAGGTCCAGACTTATCCGTTACTTTTTGGACTTGTCCGGACCTCCGAACTTGTCTGCCAGCGGACTTGTCTGCTGGGTGAGCGGACTCTAGAGCGGTTACACCACGGCCTGACCGAACTTGTCCGCTCGACCGGAATAGTTCACTAGTGGACTTGTTCGTGCCCTCTGTGGACTCTAGAGAGATGACCATATTACCGTTGAGCTCGATGTCCGAACTTCCGAACTAGTCCACTCCTGACATTTTTGGAAGGTCATCCTTGATTGATCTATATAATCCCTCTTACCCCCATGTCTTAGGGTGACCAAAAGCTTGCACATCTTTTCAAATCAGGCCCTGAGACCCTCTGAGATCCACCTCTCCTCCTCCAGTCGTTCTTCATTGAATCCCCTAGGGTTTTGATTAAAGGAATTAGAGATCGTGAGTCCTTTCACTCTTGATTTAATTTGAGCACTTGATCTTTTCATTGCAGGTCTTGCAGGACTTATTGCTCTTAGAGATTCATCTTCTAGACAGTTAGGTGTCACCCGGAATTCATCAAGATCGTTGTGGTGAGATCCGGGAGGTTTGTAATACCCCATATTGATCTAGTGAAAACCAAGTTAATCTTTGTGGTCACTTGGAGAGGTTTAGGGTTGAGTGCAACCCAGTCCTTTGTGGACTCCTCAACGGAGACGTAGGCTTCTGTGTGGAGCTGAACTTCGGTCAAAAATCCCTGTGTATCTTTTCTACTTTTGGTTTTGTGTTTGATCTATTTTCGCTGCGATTAGCGGACTTATCCGCAAAGACCGGACCTGTTCGCTACCGGACAAGTCCGACTGACTGAACTAGTCCACCTTCTATTTTACTGATCAAATTGTTTTTAAGTCTCAATTTTTAGGTCGTTGCCTATTCACCCCCCTCTAGACAACTTTCAATTAGTATCAGAGCAAGGACTCTCTTTTCAATAGCTTAACAGCTAGGAGAGTTATGGATGTCTACCGAGAAAGTGAGCAAGGACAACAACTCCAACATCCAATTCGACTACAATGAGCTGAAGAATGAGCTCAAGATTGGACAAGCCTCGGGGAAGATTCCCATCTTCGATGAAATCTTCTACGAGCACTAAAAGTTTCGGATGATCACCTACCTTGAGTCGATGGTGCCACAAATCTTGAAGATTGTGGAGAAGGGATTCACTTTTGAGGATGAAGAAAATCCTACTCAAGAGGATATAGTCAACATGCACCGCAACGCTCAAGCTGCCTCCGTGATCATTTCGGCGCTAAGCCCAAATGAGTACACCAAGGTGATGGGGATAAGAAATGCCCACAAGATTTGGAAGAAGCTTGAGATTATCCATGAAGGGACAGACACTGTCAAAGAAGCAAGAAAAGATCTCCTAAGAAGACAATATAACTTGTTCATTAGAAAGAAGAATGAAGGACCTCAAGAAGTTCACGATCGCCTCATAGAGATTGTCAACAAGAGAAGAGCACTAGGAGTGAAGCATGAAGACATCAAAGTCAATAAAAGGTTACTTCAAGCCCTTCAACTTTGGAACTCACATTTATGTACTCTTATTAGAGAGAAAAAAAACTTCAAGAACTTCACCACAGATGAAGTACTCAACGACTTTTTGCACAACAAAATCAAGATGAAGAAGCAAGAAGAGTCAACTCCCTAATTGGCAACACCACTTTCGAAGAAAAGGGCATAGCCCACAAAGCCAAAGGGAAGAAGGTGTACTTTCAAAGCACAAGCGAAGAAAAAAGCGACGATGAAGAGTTCGCGCTGCTCATGAGGAAGTTCAAAAAGTTCGTGAAGAAAGGCGGCTTCCACAAGAAGAGCTTCAGCAAAGGTAAAACTAGAAAATCTAAGAGAACTTGCTATAAATGTGGAGAGGAAGATCATTTTATTGCAGAGTGTCCCAACATCAAGAACAAGGACGAGAAGGAGAAGAAGAGTGAGAAGGAGTACAAGAAGGACAAGGGTAAGAAATACAGCAAACAAGCTCACATAAGACAAAAATGGAACTCTGACTCCGACGAAGACGAATTGCTACTTTGGCGATAGGTGTCACTCCAACCAACAACTCTCTCTTTGAAAGCTTGAGTGATGGAGAAGAAGCTGCACCCACTTGTCCCATGGCAAAAGGGTCCAAGGTATTGAAATCTAAACTTGACTCTAGCGATAGTGAAGATGATGATGATGTGCCTAACTTGTTTGAACTAATGACTATACTTGAGAAAAAAAGAGATGAAATTGAGAGACAAGAGGATATTCTTAAGAAGCAAGAAGACTTGCTCATTCTTGAGAAGAAGAGAAACCTTGATCTCAAGAATATCTTAGCTCTTGAGAGAAAGAAAGTAGATGAATTAACTAAAGCTTTGGCTAAATTTAATGATGCTAGCGAAACATTTAGGTTCGCTAATGATGCACTTCAAAAGGAGTGCAAGTTAGCGAACTTAAAGGAGAAACATCTTCCTTGAAAGAAGCTTCTTGCCCCCCTTCGACTACTATTTGTGACAGGTGCAAAGATGTGAAAATTGAGAAACTTGTTGAAAATGAGATGATCAATGTGCAACTTCAAGAACAAGTAAAGACTCTCAATGCACAAACTCAACAAAGCAAGATCTCCATCGAGCAAGAAAAGACCAAGTATGCAAGAGATGCGCACATGAACACTAGACGCCCACATGTCAAGGATGGCATTGGCTATGTGAAGGGTAAGAGCCACAATGCAAGAGAGAACAAGAATGGCAATGAATTCGTGAAGTTCACCAAGAGAGGAAGTTACAAGGCCAAGAATGGAGCTTCTCCAACACCTCCTCCAAAGAACTCTAATGCTCTTCATTTTGCTAAACTTTTTCATGATTTTGATGCTTCTCATGTGCAAACCAAAAATGCTTTTGGTAGAGTTATTGCTAGATATGTTGGACCATGCTACAAGAACAACAAGTCTTGTGTGTGGGTGCCAAAATCTCTTGTTACTACCGTGAAAGGACCCAAACAAATTTGGGTACCTAAAAACAAAGCCTAATCTATTTTTTAGGAATACTCTTCCGGTGCAAAAAGTTGGGTGATTGACAGTGGCTGCAACAATCATGTGATCGGAGAGGAAAAGATGTTCTCATCTATCGAAAAGGACAAGGCTCAAGACGACAGTGTTACCTTCGGAGACGACAAAAAAGGGAAGGTAATTGGTCTTGAAAAATTGATATTTCCAATGACCTATCCATTACGAATGTTCTTTTGGTTAAATCTTTGAGCTACAACTAGTTATCCGTGTCACAATTGTGTGAGGTGGGTTACAATTGTTTGTTCACCAATTATGATGTGACCGTCTATAAAAGAGGAAGTTGTACCGTGGCATTCAAAGGCTACTTTAAGGGAAAACTTTATCTAGTAGATTTCTCTACTAATGAAGTAGTCTCGGATACATGTCTTGTTGTCAAATCAACAATGGGTTGGTTGTGGCACCACCGCCTAGCCCATGTTGGCATGAGGAACCTTTGTAAACTCCAAAAATGGGGTCACATCATAGGACTAACGGATGTTTGCTTTGAGAAAGATAGAATTTACAGTGCATGCCAAGCCGAAAAGCAAGTAGGAGAAGCCATCCATCCAAGAATATATTGACGACTACAAGACCGTTGGAGATGCTTCACATAGACTTATTTGGCCCCGCGGCATACATTAGCATTGGCGGTAACAAATATGGTCTCGTTATTGTTGATAATTTTTCTCGCTTCACTTGGTTATTCTTTTTGCGTGACAAGGGTGAAACAAAGAATGTGCTCAAAACATTCTTGAGAAGAGCTAAAAAATAGTATGAAGTGAAGATCAAGAAGATAAGAAGCAACAACGGAAACAAATTCAAGAATACAGAAGAGGAAGAATATCTTGATGAAGAAGGCTTCAAGCAGGAATTCAACACCCTACTCCCCTCAACAAAATGGGTTGCTGAAAGAAAGAATCGAACACTCATTGAGATGGCAAGGGCAATGCTAGATGAGTACAAGATGTCCGATCATTTTTGGGCTGAAGCTGTCAACACCGCATGTCATACAAGCAACCGCTTGTATCAACATCGACTTGCTAAACAAGAAACCCAAATCCTCTAAGTTCTCACCTAAAGTTGCCGAAGGGTTCTTACTTGGTTATGGATCAAACGCTCACGCCTACCGTGTATTCAACAAAACCAATGGTTGTGTTGAAATAGCACGTGATTTGACGTTTATTGAATCTAATGGCTCCCAAGAGGGGCAAGTTGTTAATGAAATTACAGATGATGAAGAAGCTCCGGCCGTGGCAATCAAGAAAATGACTCTAGGTGAAATCAAGCCACTAGAAAATCAAGAGTCATCAACGTCCACAAGCCAAGAAGAACATGGCATGACGGGAGGTGATGAATCAAGTGAGGAAGTGCAACAACTGTTCAATGATAAAGATGATCAAAGTGACAAGCTTCTCATCCATGATCAACATATTGAAGAAGATAGTGAAGGGACAAGACAACAAGTGCAACATCCATGAGTATACCAAACTGTGCAACGAGATCACCCCATCAAGCAAATACTCGGTGATATTGACAAGAGGGTAATCACTAGATCTTATGTAGCTAAATTTTGTGAGTATTACTCGTTTGTTTCTTGTCTTGAGCCTCTTAAGGTGGAAGAAGCGCTAAATGATTCGGACTGGATAATGGCTATGCAAGAAGAACTCAACAACTTCACAAGAAATGAAGTTTGGACTCTTGTGGAACGACCCAAGTAAAACATTGTTAGAACCAAGTGGTTCTTTCACAACAAGCAAAATGAAGATAGTGTTGTGGTAAGAAACAAGGCAAGATTGGTGGCCAAAGGATACTCTAAAATCGAAGGTTTAGATTTTGATGAAACTTATGCCTCTATAGCTAGACTTGAGTCAATTCGAATATTGCTTGCCTTTGCTACTCACCATGGTTTCAAGCTGTTCCAAATAGATGTGAAAAGCGCTTTCCTCAATGGCTCGATCAAAGAAGAAGTGTACGTTGAGCAACCATCAGGTTTTGAAGATCAAAAGTACCCGAACCACGTGTACAAGCTCCACAAAGCTCTCTACAGGTTGAAGCAAGCATCAAAGGCTTGGTATGAGTGCTTGAGAGACTTCCTCATCAAGAAAGGCTTCAGAATAGGGAAGGCTGATTCTACTCTTTTCACAAAGAAAGTTTCTAATGATATCTTTTTATGCCAAATATATGTCGACGACATTATATTTGGTTCTACAAACAAACCTCTTTGTGATGAGTTTAACAAACTTATGACTAAACGGTTTGAGATGTCTATGATGGGAGAACTAACATTCTTCTTAGGATTTGAAGTGAAGCATTTAAGAGACGAGACTTTCATTTGCCAAGCAAAGTATACTCAAGACATGATCAAGAAGTTTGACATGGCAATTGCAAAGCCAATGAAGACTCCTATGTCTACCAATAGCCATCTTGATCTCAATAAGAAGGACAAATCCATCGATCAAAAGGTATATCGCTCAATGATTGGATCCCTCCTTTAATTACATGCATCTAGGTTGGATATTATGCATAGTGTGTGTATGTCTGCAAGATTTCAAGCCGATCCAAAAGAATGTCAATTAGTGGCTGTGAAGAGAATTTTGATTTATTTAGTTCCCACATCAAACCTAGGACTATGGTATCCCAAAAGCTCAAAATTCAATCTCATTGGGTATTCCGATGCGGATTATGTTGGATGCAAAGTGGATCGTAAAAGCACGTCGGGGACTTGCCAGTTCTTGGGAAGATCTCTAGTGTCTTGGTCATCTAAGAAACAAAATTCTGTTACCCTTTCCACAGCCGAAGCGGAGTATGTCGCAGTTGGTAGTTGTTGTGCTCAACTTCTATGGATGCGGCAAACTCTAAAGGATTATGGTTACACTTTGAACCGTATTCCACTCCTATATGACAATGAGAACGCCATAAAGCTTGCTTACAATCCATGTGAGCACTCCCGCACCAAACACATAGACATTCGGCACCACTTCCTAAGAAACCACTCCATCAAAGGAGACATAGAAATTGCTCATGTATCCACACAAAAGCAACTAGCTGACATCTTCACCAAACCCTTAGATGAGAGACGCTTTTGTAAACTCAAGAATGAGCTGAATATCCTTGATTCTCAAAATGTGGTTTGAGGTGTTGCATATCTGATGTGACATAGGATAGTTCATGAAAAATAAAAGATTTGCAAAATATCTTGCATGTTTTGTTTTTGGAAATCTCAAAAGTTTTAGAAAATTTTATTATGGGAAGTGTAATCATGGTTGATTGACTGATTGTTTTTTATCACACTTTGCATAATGATGTTTGCTTTTGAAAAATTATCCAATGGTTCACTTTCTTCAACATCAAAGATCTGCTCCTTGATTCAAGACTGCGAGGATCAGACAAGTCCGCAGTCTCAGACTAGTCCGCCAGCGGATAGGTCCGTGGACCCCGACAAGTCCGGACCATGGGTTCTATTTAAACCCTGAGTCTTTTCTTCCCCAAACACTATTCCACTTTCTCTCTCTTGCGCCAAACCCTAGCTCGTGACTCCCGTGGCGATCTGACATTTCGACCGGTGGAAGACTAGTCCGAAACTCGAAAGTCCGCTCCTTTTTCATCCTCGTTTGAAGGTAATCTTTTCTCTAGGCTTTGAGTTTGAAATGTGGTTGTTTCCGTTGATAACATTCAAATCCCTTTCCTGAGGTCATTCCTTGGATGCTATACGTGCTTTGTATGCAATATGGCTAGGAGTTGTGGTCAGATCTAAAAGTTGTGAAGATTTGATTTTTGTGTGCACTGTGGAGCTCCGGACAAGTACGCTTCCCCAGACAAGTCCGCTGTAAGACAGACCACGTTGAACAAGTTCAATCAATTTGATCCTCACATACCATTCTAATCGTGTACTCTATGCCAGTTGTCAGCATGTTAGGTGAAGGCACCTCTCGCTATGTGGTCAAAAAAGTTAGTTCTAAGAAGAGAAAGATTGCTCTTTTGATTGATCGTGATGACATCCAAGAGGAGCCTCAGACAATCAACATGGTGTTAGCCAAGCCGTTGGATCACGAGAGAGACAGGGCAGGTATTGACTATATGAGAAATGCATCAGCAGCTGCCATTAGGAGAGGAGAAAACTGCTATTCTGAGGGCAAGCAATGCATTGATACTAGATCCTGGAGTTACTTTTATGCAGATTACAACTACTCCGTATACTTAATGTTGAAGAATCCAGTGATTGACATGCAGTGGGTTTATTGGGAGTACATGATCAAGTCTGTTTTCAATGAAGTGATTGAGGCTTGCACTTATCATGGGATCAAGAGCATCTTGGGTTTCAAGTACCCATGGAACAAGGCAGTGATAGCTCAATTCTATGCCACTCTCTATTATCATCAGGAAGGAGAGGCTAAAATTTCTTGGATGACAGGGTCAGAACAGTATTCAGTGTCAGTGCGACAGTTTGTCAACATCATCAAGTTTCGCAGTGGTTTCTCTTGCTCAACCAGGATTCACAATGAGCCAATACTTGATGTCAATGAAATGGACTTCATGTAAGACACCTCCTCTCACTTCTCTCTGTCAAACACTACTGGGTTCCTTCCCTTCTATAAGGTAATACATCGCATTCTTAGGAAGGCTTTGGATCCTAGAGAAGGCGATGCATCTAATCTTCATGGTCATAGAAGGAACCTCCTCAAGTGGTTGTTGGGGCAAGAGAAGTTCAACACTTTTGACTTCATGTTCTCGGAGATTTTTGACATTGCACAAAAGCCAAATAGGGTGTGCGCTTATGCCTCTATATTATGTGCATGATTGAGAAGATTACTAACAAAGTGTTTGAGAAGGAGTCACACCAGAAACTTCAACCTCAAGTACCGGCTGTTGTTACACGAGCTCCACCTTCTACCCATCCAGCTACTAGAAGGGCTCCTACCAGTTCACCTCCATCATCCTCTTGTGGTAGAAGCGGTGTGTTCAAGATTCTCAAGGGTTTCTTCAAGATATGTCAGAACATTGATGCTCATGCTCATAAGGAAAGGGTTGCCCGAAAGAAGAACACTAGAGCTACTAAATAATGGCAACGCCAACAGGGGATACCTCGTTCTTCGAACAGCTCAGACATTGAAGAAGAAGCTCCTACCACTTATGACCCGTTTGCAGATCTTACTCATGAGGAGCTTGCATATTTTGGACAGCAGCCAGATGAGGACTCTGAGGAGACAACGAGTGATGATGATGTTGAGGAGTAACTGCCATTCTCTCTCTTTTCTTTCTTTTTTGGTGTCTTGATGTCAAAGGAGGAGAAATAGAGAAGCTCCTATCTATCTACTCATCCATTATCTATCTTTGATGTGAACTATTTTGACTTGTGTGGTTTTAAAACTTGGTTTGTATTATTTCGTACTCCATGACATTTGCTTATATGATGATGTGATGCTTGTGCTTTATCTATCTCATTGCGTATGGCTATTGTTTACAAGTTAAAATTCGTATAAGCTTTCATCATTATCTTAGTATGTGTTGTTGTGCTTGGATTTAGGGGAAGCTTATATGTACTTTAACTAGTAACCCTTTGATTATCTTTGTAGCTTCTCATTGGTTGTCATCAATTCACCCAAAAAGAGGGCGATTGAAAGTGCATCTAGGATCCCTTGTGGATTTTGAGATGAATTGTGACAAACAATGAAAGCATTTGATAGCACTTTGTGCTCATGGATCTTTATTGACCCCCAAAAAGGAAAAGAGAATTGTTGGCTCCTTGGCTCCAAAGCTTCTAGTGTTTATATTTTCTTGAGTCATAGGACCACCATACTATCATGGGGGCTCTGCATTTTCTGCTTTGAAATTGGTTAAGTGCTCTATCATTCTCCAATCCATCTGTATCAATTTCGTAAGTTTCCTGTTGACTGGCTCCGAACTTGTTCGGTGTCCCGAACTTGTTCGGTAACAGACTTGTCCGCCCAGTGACTGGACTCTAGAGAGGAAGCATGTAGCACACACCGAACTCGTGTTCGGACTTGTCTGGCACTGGACATGTTCGGGCCAAGCTGTGGACTCCAAAGCGTTAGTCTCTTCGGTAGAGCCGGACTAGTCCGCCCCCTCGGACTAGTCCGGGCCCGAACTTATCCGTCAAGGTCTGCGAACTCCAAAGAAGGAGCATCCTGTTACTTTTCAAACTTGTCCGTTGGGTGGGCGGACTCCATAGTGGTTACACCACGGCCTAACCGGACTAGTCCGCTAGCGAACTTGTCCATGCCCTCTGCGAACTCTGGAGAGATAACCATATGTCCGGACTTGTTCGAACCTCCGGACTAGTCCACACCTGACATTTTTGGAAGGTCATCCTTGATTGATCTATATAATCCCTCTTACCCCCCCCACGTCTTAGGGTGACCAAAAGCTTGCACATCTTTTCAAATCACGCCCTGAGACCCTCTGAGATCCACCTCTTCTCCTCCACTCGTTCTTCATTGAATCCCATAGGGTTTTGATTGAAGGAAGAGAAGATCGTGAGTCCTTTCACTCTTGATTTGATTTGAGCACCTGATCTTTTCATTGCAGGTCTAGCTGGACTTATTACTCTTAGAGATTTGTCTCCTAGAGGGTTAGGTGTCGCCTGGAATCCATCAAGATCATTGTGGTGAGAGCTGGGAGGTTTGTATCACCCCTTATTGATCTAATGAAAACCAAGTTGATCTTTGTGGTCACTTGGAGAGGTTTAGGGTTGAGTGCAACCCAGGCCTTTGTGGACTCCACAACGAATACGTAGTCTTCTGTGTGGAGATGAACTTCGGTCAAAAATCCCTGTGCCTCTTGTCTCTTTTTGATTTTGTGTTTGATCTATTTCCATTGCGATCAGCAGATTTATCCGCATGGACCGAACTTGTTCGCTACCGGGCAAGTCCGACTGACTGGACTAGTCCGCCCTCTGTTTTACTGATCAAATTATTTTTAAGTCTTGATTTTCTGGTCGTTGCCTATTCACCCCCTTTAGGCAACTTTCAGAGGTTTAAGAAGTTCATGAGGAAGGAGTGGAACTACCGTGATGACAAAAAGAAAAATAAACCCAAGTCAAGAGGGAAAAGAGTTTGCTACAATTGTGAGAAGTATGGACACTTTATTGCAAATTGCCCCCATGAGAAGAAAGAAGAAGATGATGGCAAAAAGAAAAAGGAGAAGTACTTCAACAAAGATAAGAAATTTTCAAAGAAGAAGTACACCAGTGAAGCACATTTAGGAATGGAGTGGGACTCAAACGAAGAGAGTTCCAATTCGAATGATGAAGGAATTGCTACATTTGCCATCAAAGAATCTTCATCAAGCAAATCTTTATTCACCAACCTCAACAAGAACAAAAGCACTACTCACACATGCTTAATAGAAAGGAGGGCAAGGGTAAGGTAAAAACCAAATCTAACCTCCCTCATAGATATGTTTGTAGTGATGAGGAAATAGATAATGATAGTGAAGATGAGGCTTTGCCAAAAGGCTTAAGTAAAAGTGCAATAACTAAAATTAAAATGCTCATGGATCAAATAGTTGAGAGAGATGAGATTCTTGAGAATCAAGAAGACTTGCTCATTCTTGAACAAAAGAGAAACCTTGAGCTTGAGAATCTCTTAACGCTAGAAAGGAAGAAAAATGAAGAGTTAGACCAACAACTTGCTTCATGCAAGGAGACTTGTATGAGTTTTGAGAGTTCAAGTGGTACTCTTCAAGAAGACTATGATGCTTTGAAAAAGGTTCATAAAGACCTTTAAGTGCAATTTGATACTCTTTAGTCTAACTCCAAACCTAAAGATGCACCTAGCTCAACTAAAACTTCCAGAAGTAAACATTGTGCTAGATGTAAAAATATTGATCTTGAAGTTTGTGCTACTAATGTCAAATTGATTCATGACTTGAAAGATCAAGTGAAAACTTTGAAAGAGCATGTAAACCAAAAGAAGCAAGAACTTAACGGTTAAGGTTGAATATACAAGAAGTGTATATTTGAACACAAGGCGCACTCATGTGAAGGATGGTATTGGCTATGTTCATGGTGAAAATCAAAATGAAAGAAAAGTGAAGAATGGCCAAGAATTTTCAAAATTCACAAAAGAGGGAAGCCACCAAAAGAAGAAAGTCAAGAGAAAAGTCACTAATGATATTTCTAAGTCTCATGATTATCATGCTAATGCTTCTTATAACATGCCCATGTTATTTCAAACTTTTGATGCATCATATGTTCTTATGAAAAACAAGCATGGTAGAATTATTGCAAGGTATATTGGGCCACGCAACAAGAACACTAAAGCTTGTGTGTGGGTGCCCAGATCTCTTGTGGCTAATGTGAAAGGACTCAAACAAATTTGAGTACCTAAAAACAAGGCTTAGCTTGTTTTGTAGGTGTACTCCTCTGGTGGAACAAGTTAGGTGCTAATAGTGGATGCACCAATCATATGACCGGAGAGAAAAGGATGTTCACCTCCTATCAAAAAAATGAAGATTCAATGGAAAGTATCACCTTTGGCGACAATGGTCAAGGAAGAGTGCGAGGTTATGGTAAAATTGCTACCACAACCAAGCATTCAATTTCTAATGTATTGCTTGTTGATTCCTTGGACTACAATTTGTTGTCCATTTCACAACTTTGTGAGATGGACTATAATTTTTTGTTCACTAATGAGGGTGTGACAGTCTTTACAAGGAGAGATGACTCAATTGCCTTTAAAGATGTGTTAAAGGGAAAGCTCTATCTCGTTGACTTTTCAATGGATAAGGCTCAACTTAACACATGTTTAATTACGAAGTCATACATGGGTTGGTTGTGGCATCGAAGGCTAGCCCATGTTGGAATGAGAAATCTTAATAAGCTCCTAAAAGGTGGTCGCATCATAGGACTAACCAATGTTGTATTTAAAAAAGATAAGCCCTGTGGAGCATGTCAAACCAGAAAATAAGTTGTTGCGGCACATCCCGCCAAGAACATTGTGACAACAAGGCCATTGGAATTGCTTCATATGGATCTCTTTGGTCCAATAGCCTATATAAGTATTGCCGGTAATAAATATGGTCTTGTAATTGTTGATAGTTATTCTCGTTTCACTTGGGTATTCTTTTTGCACGATAAGAGCAAAACTCAAAGAGAACTCAAGAAGTTCTTGAGAAGAGCTAAAAATGAATTCGGCTTGAGAATCAAGAAGATAAGAAGTGACAATGAAAGCGAATTTAAGAACACTCAAGTGGAGGAGTATCTTGATGAAGGCATCAAGCATGAGTTTTCGGTACCTTATTCCCCTCAACAAAATAAAGTTGCCAAAAGGAAGAACCGCACGCTCATAGAGATGGCAAGAACCATGCTTGATGAATACAAGACCTCCGATCGCTTTTGGGCCGAAGCGGTGAACACGGCGTGTCATGCAATAAATCTACTCTATCTTCATCGTATCTTGAAGAAGACCCCCTACGAGCTTCTCACCGGTAACAAACCTAATGTCTCTTACTTTCGTGTTTTTGGAAGCAAGTGCTATATTCTTTGCAAGAAACACAAGTCATCCAAGTTTGCTCCAAAAGCAGATGAAGGTTTTTTGCTTGGTTATGACTCAAACTCCTATGCCTATCGTGTCTTTAACAAAAACTTCAGTTTAGTTGAAGTCACGCGTGATGCGGTGTTTGATGAGACTAATGACTCTCAAGTACACCAAGTTGATATTGATGTTTTAGACGAGGAAGAAGCTCCATGTGATGCATTGAGAAGGATGATGTGATGTGAGACAACGTGATCCAAAAGACGTCCAAGATGATCCATCCTCCAATGTAGCATCACCTCCAACACAAGATGAAGCTCAAGAAGAAGAGGGCAATGATCAAAGGGGAGATGATGAAGAAGAGCAAGATGAACCAAGACACCAATTACCACACCCAAGAGTCCATCAAAGTGTTCAAAGAGATCACCCATTAACAATATTCTTGGTGACATCGAAAAGGGGTAACTGCTAGATCACGAGCCACTACCTTTTGTGAACATTACTCTTTTGTTTCCTCTTTGGAACCATTCAAGGTAGAAGATGCACTTCGTGATCCGGATTGGGTGATGGCCATGGAAGAAGAATTGAACAACTTCAAGTGAAATGAAGTCTGGTCCTTGGTGGGGTGTCCAAGTCAAAATATTGTGGGCACTAAATGGGTGTTCCGCAACAAACAAGATGAGCATGGAGTCGTGATAAAGAACAAGGCAAGGCTTGTCGCAAAAGGTTATTCACAAGTTGAAGGTTTGGATTTTAATGAAACCTTTGCCCCTTTGCTAGGCTTGAATCAATTCGTATATTACTTGCCTATGCTACTCATCATGATTTCAATCTATATCAAATGGACGTGAAAAGTGCATTCCTCAATGGGCCAATCAAAGAAGAGGTGTACGTAGAGCAACCACCGGGCTTTGAAGATGAAGAGTATCCTAACCACGTTTATAAACTCCGTAAGACGCTCTATGAGCTTAAGCAAGCTCCTAGAGTATGGTATGAATGCCTTAGAGATTTTCTCATTGAAAGTGGTTTTACAATTGAAAAAGCCGATTCCACCCTCTTTACAAAAGAGTTGACAATACTTTATTTGTGTGCCAAATATATGTCGATGACATAATATTTGATTCTACTAACAAAGCTTTTTGTGATGAGTTTAGAAAGATCATGACCGAAAGATTTGAGATGTCCATGATGGGGGAGTTGATGTTCTTCCTCGGCTTTCAAGTGAAACAACTCAAAGAAGGAACCTTTATATGTCAAACCAAGTACACCCATGACATTCTCAAAAAGTTCAAGATAGCGGATGTTAAACCTATCAAGACTTCCATGGGGACAAATGGCCATCTTGATCTTGACTTCGGTGGAAAAGCGGTGGATCAAAAGGTAAATCGCTCCATGATTGGATCTTTGCTTTACCTTTGTGCATCTTGGCCCGATATCATGTTTAATGTGTATATGTATGCAAGATTTCAAGCTGCTCTAAAAGAGTGCCGCTTAAGGGCCGTTAAGAGAATCTTAAGATATTTAGTTCACACACCAAACCTAGGGCTTTGGTCTCCAAAGGGTTCTACTTTTAATCTCATTGGATATTTTGATGCGGATTATACCGGATACAAAGTGGTTAGGAAGAGCACATCGGGGACTTGTCAATTTTTTGGAAGATCCCTTGTATCATGGTACTCTAAGAAACAAAACTCCGTTGCTCTATCCACCACTAAAGCCGAGTACATAGCTGCAGGTAGCTGTTGCGCCCAATTGCTATGGATGAGGCAAACCCTTAAGGATTTTGGTTACTTTGAGAACAAAGTCTCTCTCCTATGTGACAATGGGAGTGCCATTAAAATTGCTAATAATCCTTGTGATCGTAACCGCACAAAGCACATAGACATTCGACACTATTTCTTAAGAGATCATTCACTAAAGGGGATATACAGATATTTCATGTACCCACCAAAAAACAATTGGCCGATATTTTCACCAAGCCTCTAGATGAGAAGTGCTTTTATGAGCTTAGGAGTGAGCTTAATATCATTGATTCTCGAAATGTGGCTTGAAGTAATGCACATCTGATTGTTGTTTTCTATTTGCTTGTGAAAATAAAGAACTTATGAAAATGTTGTGTGATTTTCAAAGTATTTTTCTCGTTCTTGGTCTTAAGACTAACTTTGTTGTAAAGTGATCATTGCTTTGAATGTTGATTGTTTTTTATCACTATATGACAAATACTTATATGTCCATCTAATATATAAGTCTATCTTTGCAAAATTCCAAAGTTTTCTTCATCCTCCTATTCCTGTCCAGAGAGTCTTTACTGGACTATCTGGCACTTTGCCGGACTATCCGATGGATCTGGTGGCTGAACCCGAGAGGGCCTACCGAAGACTTTGGCATTTTGCCCGATACTCCGGTGGCCGGAGACTTCGGCACTTTGCCGAAGTGTCCAGTGGCCTGGAGGTATTTAAACCTTAGTGGATCCCGCTATCAACTTTCATCTCCTCATTCGACTCCAACAGCCACCGACGCCTCTCTCACTCCCAAAATTGCCTCCCACTCCAAATCTTCTGATCGGGCTGAGTCTTTGCAAGGGATTCGCATCCAAGACTCCTTGAGGCTTCCTCTTGCATTCCCCGTCAATTTCTCCATCGGATCGAAGAAAAACGAGGTATTTCTTTCAAAAACCTCATTTTCCCGATCTCTCTCCATAGGCCATTATAGGGGATTTCTTTTGGTGAATCATCTCCTTTTGATGTATCCATGCGATGCCGAAAAGTTTTGTTGCAATGCCACGGATGGTTAGAGAGATCTCTTCGATTCTTGTTAAGAACATGAGGGACCAGAGCTTTCGGCAACATGCCGCAGTGTCTGGTACTTTACCGGATACTGTAGTGACCGGAATGTCCAACATGTTACTGGAGACTCCGGTGCATTAGTGTTCTTGCACAATCTTTCATACCTCCTTGTCCTATCTTATCATTGTTCTTAGTAGTTCTTCTACTCTCTTGTTGATAGATGGGTCGTGAAAGGAAAGCTCAACCACAAAATGAGCCGGAGATCGAGAGCGAGCATGAGGAGGAGCGCCCCAAATGCAAGCGGAAGGTTGCGGCCTCTAAGAAGTAACCTGTACCAAGAAGGGCGCAAGGTCCTATCATCCGTGAGGTAGCCTGCAGTACAACAATGCCATCAAGGAGGAGTACCAAAGGTGGTCATGGCAAGGGCAAGGGTGTAGCTAGTGGGCAAGGCAGTTATTTTCAGGATCCTTTTGCTCCCCGTCTTTTGAGTGGCAAGATTCATTACACTGTGACAGATCCCAAGTATAGGAACCGGCAACCCCTTGAGATTCCCAAGAAGCCTATCAACTACACCAAGAGCTATCATGATTTCATTGCCAAGTGGTATTCGGATTTTTATACTCTTGAGAGATAGTCTACTGTGCTGATTACAGATTGCACAATTTCTTCCATATGGATTGGTACAAGTCAGTGATTATGGACAGGAGGGTCAGAACAACTCCAATGAAATGGATTGATTGGAGCTACATGAGTGCAGCCCAGGATGCAACTTTTTTATCTTATTGTTGATGCTTATGAGTGGAAGGGCTGCAAGACAATCATGGGGCTCAAGCAAGACTGGAGTGATGAGATCATAGCCCAGTTCTACACAACGCTTTGGATTGATAGAGATGGAGAAGATCCTATTCTCTATTGGGCACTAGAGGGCAACAAGTACCAAGTCTTCTACTTTCAGTTTGCTGCTTATTTTGGATTTGGTGCGGAGTGTAACACCTTGCATTTCTCGAAGTCAAAAAAAAATGAGGAAGAATTCGAATACAAAAATTTAAGTTCAAAATAATGAAAGAATCAAGTCAGTAATCCGAATTTGAAATTTACTCAGAATTTGAAAGTGAAAGTTCAAACTTTTTAAAATAAGTGTGTTTGGAATTGGGAAAACAAAGAATCCTGCTTGAAAGTGACTAAAATACTTGAAGGTATACAAATTCAATTAGGTTTCTTTCAAATTTGAGCCAAATGGGTTTTCAAACCTTAATGGTGACTTGTTTTGTGACTGTTGCAGAATAAAATAAAATTCGAATTTCAACTTAACTCCAAAATAAAAGTTGTTCCTCTTGGCACATTCTATCATCTTGAAAAGTTTCAAGTTTTCATAGCTGTGAAGGTATTTCTTTCGGATTTTAGAATTCGGTTAACTGATCTGCGTTCAGCAGATTTTCTCTGTCTGCTTATCGGTTAACAGTTTTCAAAATTCAATATCTTCCAGTTTCTTTTGAATCCGCTTGTGCATGTTGGTTAGGGTGGAGATCACAGGATGAACAACTATTGCCCCCAAGTTTCAAAATATTCAGAGCACCAGAAGTGTTTCTTTTGGGACTCCTAAGATAGTAAACTATCTGATCTTGCAGCAGATTTCTCTTCTTATCAATTCATAATTTTTGAAATTCTATATCTTACACGTTCCTTTGAAAAACCTTGTGCATATCGTTTATATTGTAGAACATATGTTACAAGATCATCCTACCGAGTTTCAATTTATTTCAAGTTTATTTGCTCATTACGTTTCTATCCCCAAAATGCATAAGCATTAAGCTCAATTGGACTATTACTGCCTCCTGGAACCCATCCGTCAGTCACCTCTTTTCTTTCCTCCAGAAGCCAGCACCACGCAGCCCGCTCACTCCATTTCTCCTTCTCTCTCTCCCCCTCATTTTTCTCCCCCCTCATTTTTCTCGTTTCCTCACAAACCACCATGGCTTCCCCATCCGTGCGAGCTCGATCTCCCCCCTGACCCAGCCATCTCTGGCCCAAAGTTCTTTCCAAGATTTGTGCGCCTCCACTCCCCCTAGCTCCTTCAAAAGCTTTTCCTCCATCCCTGCAACGAGCAGTTCGAATTTGGGATTTTCCCCAAATCAGGCCTCAAAGGCACAACCGGCCGTTCTTCGCAAAAATCCATCGTGTTCCCAGGTTCTTTCTTTGATTCCGACCGGTACTAGTCTCTGCAGGTCATGGCGCAACCGTTCGGCCACTTCTCACTCGAATCCGTGGCCGGATGTGCAGGTTTTGGGGGTCTTCTTCACCGGCGTTCATCGGAAACCGACCCCCTTGCCGACGACGACCCATCTAAGGCCATCCTCGACGACTACAGCACCTATGCCGGTCTTCTCCTCACCGCTTTGAAGCTTTAGGAGCAAGCCGCATCAGGTTTCGTCCACTGAGCGTGCCGTGCGCCCTCGCCGAACCTCACCACCATCCGCCTTCCGTCGCCGACCGATCTCCGGTGAGCATCTCCAGTTGAGAACTTCAAGAATTGATTTCCCTTGTCGTCCTGATCATTTTAGTTTTTATTTCGCCAGAATCGGTGTTTGTTTGGCCATCTATCAGAGAAACCAACGAGGTCAACCACCGTGCGCCATGGCTGGAGCTTGTGCTCCCAGCCAGGTCAACTGTGGCAAGGTTTGGATCCGACGTGGCATATCCCTGTGACCTTGTGTAGGGCTTCGTCCAATTTTAGCTTTTCAAATTTTAGAAACTTCTTTTTAAATTGTAGAAAAATCATAAAAATACAAATTAAATTTTGTTGGAATCCTTATACTAACAGCTCCCCAGTTTGCATGATCATTTGTTATGTTATACATTAATTTAATAAATAAATTCAGAGAACGGAAAAACCATTATAAATGCATACCTCCATTTCCATTCATGTTTAAATTGTGAAAACTGGCATGCATTCTCATCATGGCATTTTATGACTTATCACCGAGTTTCATATTTAATTTCTAAGTAATTTATTACTAATTGATTTATCTTGCTTTAGTAGTATTTAAATTGTAATAAAATAATTCAGTAAGATAAAATCCTAAAACTTGGTTGAAAAATCTCTCATGCTAATACTTGTGTACATAAATACCATGGAAATTATTTCCTTTCATATCCATGTTAAGACGTTGACTTGATAATCACATGCGTAACTCAATTAATCTTTAACAATCCGTTTATATATATTCCTTTTCATGCTCACATGTTTTTGTTTCTGTCAGTACCGTGTTTAGGATAGTTTTCCACCCTTTTAATACTGTTCTCAAGTTTAGCGTGTGTTAAGGAATTATCAAATAGGTTCATATATGATTAATTAGGAATTATAATCAAAATAGATTGAACTTAATACTCCTCATGTTTACATGAACCATTCTGAAACCAATTTGATTTAAGAGTGATTTATGCCACATTGTTGCTGAATCATCACGTTAGCCAGATTCCCTTGCCGTTGCTTAATACTTTAATAATATTGAGGCACTAGTAATTCAGTAAATTCTTCTAGTCAGCAAAAAGAAAATATCTAAATGGAAATAATTAAATAAAATTGCATATCATTTTCTGCTTGGTGCCAGAGCCTCAGCATCTTAAAGTTCCTTGCATCCTCATATCATTCTTGCTTCCCTTTCAGTTATGCACATCCTGCATTCCATTTAGGAAACGTCGAAGAGATCATGGAGAAGGCCAATGCTGACTATGCTAACATTGCTCAAACCCAATGCAAGCCTGGTGCATTAACCCTATTTTAATTGTTTTACATCTTATCATTGTGTATGATTAATGTACTATGCATTAAGCTTTTAGGAGTTGACTGGAAACCTAGATTGCATATTAGTAATCCTTTCTCTGGGTTAAGTATTTTTAGTACAGGTAACTCGATATATAGTTAGGCTATGAGTCTTATTTAACCGTAGAAGTCAAGTGAATGAGAAACTTTACTCGCGAGCTTTAGATGGTTACTACGGACATTAGGAGATGGCATGAAAGGATAAAGCTAGTTTAGCTTATCACATAAATAATGAGTGTGAGACTGGACAGAGAAGTGTAGGTTGACAATAGGAGAGGAGTCTTGTGTGCGGTAGCCTTGTCTGTGTCGGTTAAAGACCGGTCAAGTGTGACCCTATTGAGCAAGTTTGAACAGTACCGATTACATGCTGGATATATGGAACCCAGTAAACCGACGTAGCTTAATATCGTAGTGGTTGGACGTAACCCTACCTCTATTTTGTCGAGGAGTTGAGAAAGACTTGTGTCTAACCATAGATGCACCCAGTATGGTGATCGCATGGAGGACCCTGTTCTTGGGAGAGGTATGCGTTGCACCGGCCCTATGGCATTGTTGTGAAAGGTTGCCACGTGCGGCTTCTGGGAAATGCATACGTGTCGTGCAATTCGAGTTTCTCCTGCAGGACAAATAGATTATAATTGCTGTCCCATACAGTAACGAGTATTGTTTGTCTCATTGAGTTACATCGTAGTAAGAAGTTGAATGATGAAGTGAATATGATCTATTTGATATGTTTATGATAAATTGTTTGGCAACAATGTTTGATATAGTTTTATAGTGCAAATTAAATTTACATTCCCCTAAACTTAACCCACTGCTAAAACTTGGAAGTACAGAATCACTATTAATGCTTTGTTTTTGGTAAAAGAACCCACCTATGAGTCAGCCTTCTCATGTTTAGGAGTCGACTGTAGTTAACCATTTTGACGGGTAAGTCTTGTTGAGTAATTAATACTCACGGTTTATTGTTTTTCTCTTTTGTGTGTAGACTTTTCTGCAGGTTGCTGTGAATGTTGCGGCAAGGTGGTGCGAGAAGGTGAACCCCTTGCAGACTGGTCTATTGACTAGGTTCTCTCTTCACTTACCTTAGGCCGCGAGGATTGAAGCATGTCTTAGGGCGACGCATGTCTCAAGTTTAGGAAACCATCGAGTGTATCACTTCCGCTCTTTTTAAATCTCTGTTTTAAAATTATCTATCCTCAGATAACTTGAACCTTATTGTAAGATTTTAAATCGTTTTCCTATAATATACTTTGTCACTCGTGTTGTACTATTTGAATAATTATTGTTCAATACCTCTCGATATAATCCTGTAGGCGAGCTGCCTGTGATTTTGGGGCAGTTTTGCCGTAGCATAGTATCAGAGCTAGATCAGGGTTAGTACAACTAATAACGAGTTAGTTTCAAAAATTACATGACGGTGAGGTATGAGTTACCGTGTCACCTTGTGCCCTCGTTCTAGAGATGCCTCAGTGTGATGCAGATGGCTAGAAACTTGCTCTATTGGATGCAAGACATTGATGCCACTCGAGAGGGATTCAGTGTCTTGGACTTCATTTTCCAAAAGATCATCACCTCTACTACACCGATCCGAAGCTACAGCTATGCTCCTTACATCATGTATATGATACACTCAGTGATCGGTGGTCATCTTCATTGTGAGATTAAGCACAATCCATACCGCATTCGGGCCACCGGTATATCCATTAGATCATCTTCTCGTGCAGCAGCTCCCTCTTCCTCTCGAGGTGATCCTTCTACACATGATCCTTCTACTCTTGATCCTTCTCACGGTGCTTCCAAGAAGTGCCGTATGTCATCTTCATCATCCTTCATCGCACGGGCTCTCAAAGCAGTTTTTGGCGTTTGTACTCACAACGCTATCGAGACTAGAGAGATCGCCATGAGGCCTGTGAGCAGTTTGTAATTCTAGAGGCAAGACAAGACCAGATTGCCTCTCATCTCAACATCGATCTTTCTCCACTCCGTGAGTACCTGGACTTCCTTCCACCTCCTATCTTTGACAACCCTTGGTCCTTTTGCTTATGCTCAACGCTTGGCTCAAGAGCATGAGGAAAGAGGTGGAGATGAAGAGAGCGAAGGAGAAGAAGAAGAAGTTGCCGCTATCGAGGGTGAAAGAGAAGGGGAAGAAGAAGGGGAAGAAGGTGAAGATGATGATGGTGATGAGGATAGCAACGCCACTCTTTGAGCTTACCACTTTGCATTCTTTTCTCCTTTTTGGTGATGTGATGCCAAAGAGAGAAAAGAAATCTATCATCTATCTTTTGCTTATATTATGTATGGTGGACATATGAGACTCTTGTGTGATTTTTATTTTAACACTATGTGATTTATTGTTTGTAATAACTCTATTTGTGAGATTTGGTTATTATTGTTTTTATCTATTATTATGCTTATGCTATGTGGTGGTGTAATGATGAAATGTTCTTTTTGATCTTCTTATACTTGTTGTGTGAATGTTATTGTCATTTGCATTACACTTATTGTATCTACTCACTTGTTGCACCGCACGGATGCTTAGATATAGGTGAGCTATCACACTTTTCCTTCAAATATGTGCATTTTAGAATTTTTAAGGCAAAAAAAAGAATTTAAGTCCATGCACATATTTAGGGAGAGCTACCTATATCACAAGCATCCAAAATCGATGATTATATCTCTTTTTGAAGCTTTGAATTGGTTGTCATCAATCACCAAAAAGGGAGAGATTAAAAATGCATCTAGCCCCCTAGTGGGTTTTGGAGTATGGTGACGAACCATTCAAAGAACTAATGACATTTGCTAAGTGCTTTGATAGTGAGAAAGTTTTAAAAAGAAGAAAAGAATGTTAAAAGAGAAGACCTCCCAATTTCCTTAGATCAAGTTATGGAGCCTATTCTCATAGAAGAACACTAGTTTTTATCTTTTATTGAGTTTAGGTATGCCGTACTATCAAGGGGGACTCAAATTAGAGTCTCAAAGGTGCCAAAATGCTCAATCCTATTTCTATCCCAAGACTCCTTATCGGAGTATCCGGCACAATGTTGGAATCTCTGGTAAGGCATTCAGCCTTAACTCGAGGAGGCTCATCGGACTGTCCGGCAAAGTGCCGGAGACTCCGATGGCCTAGCAGCCCACACCTGAGAGGGCTTACTGGAGTGTCCGGTACAGTGCCAGAGACTCCGGTGGCTAAGGCTTCGCAAACCCGAGAGGGATTGACAGAGTGTCAGGCATATTGTCGGAGAATCCGGTGGATCAGAGTGTCCGACAAAGTGCTGTAGTGTCCAGTCAGTCTTATTTCAGTCCAACGGCTACTTTTTGTAGCCCGGGTATTTATACCCCTCAGCCCCATTTGAGAGGGCAGGCGACTCACACTTGAAAGAAACACTCTTGAGCTCTAAAAACACTCTCCCACTCCCTTGCCAGGCCTAAACTTGCAAGATTGGAACTAGGGATTGTGAGAGAAGTGCATCCACTCCCATTCAACATTTGCGGCACCGTTGAGATTCGGTTTGAGTTTGTTACTCTTAGATCTTTTGCTTCTAGATGGCTAGGCGTGCCTGGGAGCTCCCAACGTGTGGTGACGCCCCGGAAAGTTTGTTCACCTTCCCGAAAGGGACTTGCTAGTGAAGATTCAACTTCACCTTTGTGGTTGGTTGAGTGAGAGAAAGGATTGAGTGAGGTCCGGTTCTTTTGTGAACCTCTCAACGGAGACGTAGAGTTTCTTCGTGGACTCGAACTTCGATGAAAAATCTTGTATCTCCTTGTGCTTATTTCTCTCGCAAGTTCATATTTCATTTGCATAGATTTGCTTCGATCTACTTGCTAACTAGTTTCTAGCTTGTTTAATTGCTCAGATCTACTTGCTATATCATATTCTAGTCTTTTGATTCAAGTAAATTTTGCTAGAACTTGCTTAGATTCAAATCTCGTTGAATTTTCTGTCTGACCAGAATATTCGACGCAGTACCAAATAGTCCGGTAGTTTAATTGTTTGTTTAGTTTGATTTTTTAGTAATTATTTTAGATTGCCTATTCACCCCCTTAGGCAACTTTCAAGTATCGTCGAAAAACACTCAGACTGGAGGAAGATGTTGGAGAAGGCTCCTTGCCATCAACTAAAGCTGGCTGTTCTGCACTGGCAAGGGCCTGAGCTTCCTCTACTGAATATCCGTCCTCAACCAGGATAGCTGCATCTGGCACACTGGGCCAGAGCTCTGCCTCTGAAGCCTTGGGCGGTGGCTTTGTCAAAATAGACTCAGCAGTGGTAGGCTCTAAAGTCTAAGGATCAAGAAAACCAAGAATGGGCGTTGAATTGGTAGACTTATAGCACTAATTTCGCTACGAACTTAAACTATAAGACTTGATCAGAATGGATGCAAACCTAAGCAATTCTAGTAGGCCAAGACCTATAACAATACTAGTGAAAAGATAATAACAACAAGCAAGCACTAGTATGATAGCCACCAAGAAGAATCAAGAACAACCTATCACACTACTCAAACGGTAAGTAAATGCGATATGTAAAGAGAGTGAGATAGAGAATGCTCAGTGATTTTTTCTCGAGGTCTTGGATGGAAAGCGCCTTCCCCTAATCCTCGTTGAATCACTCCTATCAGAGTCTTGGTTCCTCTCGTCTCAGAACAGTGCTCACAAGGGTACACTTCACACCCGAAGTGAAGTCACCGGCGGCCTAGCTGTCGCACACAATATCCAAACGCTAGAGCAAGCCTCTAAGGTTCTGGCGCTCCTTCTTGGTGTCCCTTTCGAGCGAGGGACCCAAAACCACGTACAAACTTGGCGTCGTCTTTCACAATCTCCTCGAAAGCTCAATCATCGACTCCTAACCTGTCTAGGCTGCCCACACCAAGAGTAATAGAAAAATATCACTCCTCTCAGGCCCTACAAGTTCTAAAAGTGTATGAATGCTTCCTATCCTGCAATGTGCTCTCTTGGTGGTGTCTCTTGGCCTCTTACAAGTTTACTGTACCTTCTCATACCGCAAGCTCCCAGGAAAATGTCCTCCTCTACGGTTTAAATGGGCTCCAAGCCCAGAAACAACCGTTGGAACATGCTGTCGTAAAGCTAACTGCTTTATGTAATCACCGGACTGTCCGTTAACTGGACCACTAGACTATCCGATGACCCTTCTTCCACCTCAGCCAAGAAAACACCATCTCTGGAATCCATTCCAAAGGACACCGAACTGCTCAGTGCATATCTTCACCAGGTTGTCTGAGACTTTTATTTTTGGACTCCCAGAGACATCTTCTCTAGCCTTCAGCTTCGACCTCACCGGATTATCTGGTGACTGCCATACCAGACTGTCCAGTGTCTTCTTTGCAGCAACCCCAGAGAGCACCTCTCTCTGGACTCTGAAGCCCTGGGTCACCGGACTGTCCGGCGACCTCACTGGACTGTTCGTTGACTGCGTCTTCGACAAAATCTGATCTTCGATCGTCGTCTACGCTTCCTCTGCCATCTTTAGTGCCTCCTGAGCATCTAAGGAGCATTCACACCATCTAACACTTAATAGGAGACAAAAAGACCTTACCTCCCTTAATAGTACCGGTGTTACCTCCCTTAATAGTACCGGTGTTCTTATAGACTCTCTAGTTAGTCCTTAGGCTTAGTCCTCTGACGTTCGGAAACTCCTCTTCTAGGGTTCGCACTTGTCATCCACCGAGGAAGCCCACTATGTTGACGTAGAATTAGCAAGATGGTATCTACAAACATAACTGTTACCTATGATGTCCACTCAGTCATCAAAATTAATGCATACCTTTTAGGGGACTTTAAAAGGTCATGAAGCTAACAATCTCTCTCTTTTTTATGATTGATGACAACCATTGTTGACACAATTTTTGGCAGGGCCGAAGATAAGATATAGAGGTTAATTCCAATGATAAAAAAAATAAAATACTCATTTTGAAAATTCATAAAAAAGGAAAATATTATTTCTCATGCACGATAAAATAAAACACCTATCGTGAAACAAATAAAAGTGTCGTGAAACAAATAAAAGTGTCTGATAAGAGGTAGGTAAACACACATTGTTCAATATTTGAACACCGAAAATAGAAATATTCTAAACCATCCATAGTTAAAAGTAATTATTTTCATATGAATGACACGTATATGCGCACCTTCTAGAGGTCTCACCACTAAGTCAAACGTAGAACGTACGTATATACGCGGCTATTTGCAAACTGCCAAGCACTAATTAAGCTTTGGCTCTAATCACGTGATATCAGCCCACCTGTTCACGGCCCAAAGAGCTGCGCGCACGATCCGTAAAATCAAAGAACTCACAACCGTTGCCGCTAAAACCGTGATTAGCGAATAAAAAAAATTCAAATGAAGGCAGGTCGAGGCAACCAACATCCATTGCACCAGGCTCTCACGTCTTAGCACAAACTGACACATGCACGAGTACACTTGCTTGGTCAAACTGCCCGCGTAATTAGCACGTACCGCACCAGTGCACTCGCCCGGCTAAACTGCTCCACTTGCGCGGCACGCTACCACGGCATGCCAGCTTTTGCATTTCCACGTTCTGCATAAAACTGCAAGTCGTGCGTGTGTGGCTGCCGCTAACCGCTTGACGTGCCCGCGCGCCGCTGCCGCTAACTGCGTTCGAATGTGCGTCGCTGCTGCTTGCTGCATGACGTGCGCGAGTGCCGCTGAGGCTAACCGCTCAATGTGCACGATACTGCCGATTGCTCCAAACAACCGCTAGCTCTATAAATACAAGGTCATGGTCCGCCGCAGAGAACCCCGCTCTCGAAACGCTCTTGCCCACAGGCTGCCGCAAAGACCCCGCTCCAGCACACATACGCCGCCACGCTGCTGGAGTTCGTTCCCGACCATCTTTCACATACGCATGCACAACACATCTCGCCGGCAAAGGAGACGACGTGTGCACATCAGCACCGGCCACCAGGTCTTAGCCTTCATCCTCGTCGACGACGTCCACGGCAAGCTTCTACAAGGTGAGAAACAGGTTCTCGCATCTCCAGAACAGGAGCGTTCTCCTCAAGTTTGCGACCATGTGTTCTTCATCCTTTAGACTCTTGATATGAGTTAGAAATCGACTCCTCCACTCAATGTTGTTGAGATCTTTTGACTCAAACAGTGACAAGAAGACCTCATTTGTCGGTTTGGCCAACAAGTACAAATCACGATGGGATGAAAAGACCATTCTAATAGTGGATGGCACCGTCCTAATAGGGGGCAGAAACAACTTAATACTTCGCACATGGTTATGAGTTCATCACAAAACCTCGTCATAAATTGCATCGACATAAAAAATTATGGCGACCGACATGTGAGGTCATATCCAACAGCCTATATTACAATCTGCTTGCACATCACTGTCAAGAAATTGATAAAAACAAATTGCCTTGCTTCATGTACATGGTAGATTGCATCAGCATTAAAATTGTAGCGACTGACATGCGAGATCATGTCCGACAGCCTCATATTTTAGTACGTCTGCTAGCACCCTGTCATGAGGACTCTAAAAAAAATTGATAAAACAAATTGCCTCGTATCATGCGCACGGTAAATTACATCGACATCAAAATCATAGCTATCAGCATGTGAGATCATGTCCGACGGCCCATATGTTTGTTTGCATAGCTTCCATGTCGTAAGCACTGTCTAAACTTGATAAAAAAAATTGACATGTGCATAATACCCACAAAGCCATCATGCGACACTACCAGGTTGCCGGAGCGTTGACACAAATAGAGTGCCGGCAGTACATTTCTCTTGCATCGTGTATGTAGTCAAGTTGCACAAACCAACATCATGCTGTGAGTATATCCTAAACTGCCATCTATATAACGGTTGATCACAAAAATGAAACAAGGTCATCCGGCCAGTTTGTACTAGTCGAAATCATGTTAAGAAAAATGCTAAATGTTGCGTTGATCAGTATCAAAACCTGGTTGCCGGTGTATGCAAACATTATACCGAAGCATGCTGTCTCTCAGTACTTCTCTTTGCATCATATGTGTTGTAATCAAATCTGCTAAGCACCCTCCATAGGCCACATCCTATATATAACTATTCGATACGATCTGGCCCTTGATCCTCAGGTAAAAACATGAGAAAAAAAATTACCATGCATATACGTCGGTTGATTAAAAATATAATAATAACTTCGTCCGACCAGTATGCACGTGAGCAAGTTGTCACGTCACACTCACCATGTTTATTAGCTCATTGCTAGCCTTCAAATTTAATTAACACACTGGCTGCAAATCTCTTTGCATGGCATGCATGGTCAGGTTGCATTAACCAACATTATAATCATTGGAAATAAATAAAATGAAGTTCCTGTCCTATTCTGCGTATACGTAGTTGGGTGCTTGTGGTTTGTCTTTGGTTGACACAGGCACTGGTTGACTAAAAGAAAATTAAAATGGTTCATCCGGCCGGACTGCAGATTGGTTTGCGCACATAGGATATCACTAAACCACACCCAGGCCATCATCACATATTGGTCATATGTGCTAAGTCATCAAAATTCAAATATCACTTAGAAATATATATATATATATAGTACAGCTAACTCAGCTATTAAATTGTCTAATTGTAGTATATATAACATGAAATGCCATACTTAAGTGTCAAAGTAATTTGTCTGAACCCATATACAGATACATATGTCATGTCTGAAAATAAATGAACATACCAAAATCAAGTAATGAAAATACTGCGATGTGATTCTTCATATATGGGTCATGTTCAGCTAAATGCTACGTCATAAGCATATATTAAACATTCCTTAATGAGCAAATGTCAAAATAGCTTGCCGATATCCCAATGCTCAAATAATATGCTCATATCCACATATTAAAAAAGGCATAATATGCATAAATCTCAAATAAAGTCGTGCATTATATCTGCATATCTACACATAAAATATATATGTCATATCAAGTTCTTCGTCAAACATTCATCCAAGGCGACAAGATTGAAGATTTATTTTTATTTTTTAGTTTTGTAATAGTAATATGCTGCGACCATTATGTAATTTTTTCTTTTTGGAACTCTTAATCAAGGGTTTTCTCTTCGGAGATGTAATTAACATAATTTTTATGTAAATGTAAGAATTATGGAAGTATGAACTCGCAAAACCTGAAATTTATTTTCTCTCATGCCTTAAATTTAAATTAAATTTAAACTTGTCTCTTTTGACGTGGAAGCGCTCGTCCGCGACCGCGTTTAAATTTTTCCCCGTCATCAGATTCTGGCACGCCTGGTGGGACATACTTCTCCCCTCATCTTTGAGTTCCAACATGGTCGCAACATATTTAGTTGATCTAAATGTCAAAAAAAAAGCGTGATATACATGTACGCCTGCAAGAAAACTCACATATGGTTTTCTTATATGAAGGCAAGCATGGCGCACCGTGTTCAAGACTTCATCACCATCCATGTGGGTTCCCTTTGGATCGATGTTCCCATGGGACCCCTTCAAGCGACAAGTAGCGCTGAGTCTCTCTGCACCACTGCCGCATCACCGATGGTGCTGGTTCACCAACAAGAAGTCAACTCCAAACCTGAACAAGGTTTCATCCCTGTTGTGTCCAAGTCCGCCAAAAGGAGGGCGAGGAAAGCTGTAGCAAAAGCAAGAGCAATGACCCTCAAAGCGCATTCTAATAATGTGCGCAAGACACCAACTTCACGTGCGGCTCGTCCTGGTTCCTCAAAGCCTTCGAGCTCCAAGCTTCCGAGGCGTGAAGCAAAACCAAACTCCCGTCGCATGACATTGGGAGAATGGCCTGTCTATGTCAAGAACATGAGCACCAAGAAGAAAACACCTCGTGCATTTGGGTCTTCGTCATCAACATCGAGGCCAAGTGCACCACCAAGCTCTCTTAGTGGTCTGGGGGCAAGATCTGCCCAACAAGTTATGAAGAAGAGAAACATGTTGCAATCATCAACTTCAAAGTGCGCAAAAGAAACTCCAAATGGTCAACTTATGGACAAAGGAAAGAGTCCGATCATTGATTATGGGTCTTCTTCTGAAAACGAGTCGCACTATATGATGACTCAACTTCGAGCTGATGCTCCTGTATTTGTGCCATCACCGATCCATAACCTCGGTGATGGTCAACCCAAATGTGAGCTTCGTTGGCGAGGGGTCCATCTTTCCTCTGACAATATCAAAAAGGGACGAGTTGACCCCTTGGCGGAAACCTCTGATCCAATATCGTCGAAGATGAATATTACACTTCCATCAGTGCAAGACTCTATATCACCTAAACGCCGACAGAGGCGTCAAAATAATATTCGCCGTATATTGGCGGATTTTCCAATGGCGATTGATGATCATGTCATGGTAAAGTCAAGCGGAGATTTTATTGTTGATGCAATTATAGCACAACACAAAGAGAACCGTCGCAAATTGCAAAGTGCAGCTTGGCGAGCTCTCCAAGCTTCTATGGAGAAGACTATATGTCAAGATTTGAAGTCATTGCTTCCTAGAGTGTCTGCATCCGATGATAGCATCGGCGGAGAGATCATGAGACGAGCTGAAATTATGGTCACTTGGCTAGAATATGAAGAGTTTGTGAAGAAAAATTCTAGGCACAAAAAATGAGCTAAACAAGCTGCGAATGTTCGGGCAAGACGAGCTGAATACAAACAAAGAGAGATGGCTACTCCGGTCGACTCTATGTCTAGTGGAATAAAAGGGTCAAATATTCCCTTAACATGTTGCCAAGGAAATGAATCAGTAGCAATAGCAAAGGGTGGTACTTCAAGTTTCGCTCCACGAGCAACAAAGAAAAAGACCTCAAGAAAATTGTACGAGGTATTATTTGACCCTTTTATTCCACTAGACATAGAGTCGAAGAGATGACAACTCAAGTGAGACATCTTCTTCTTCAACACATTTTAAGAGAAAGAAATCTCGAAAAAATGATGTAGATCACCGTCCTATAACCCATAGTCAAACAAATACGGGTAATAATTCAATATATATAGGGTCTTATAATCCCTTGTACAATGATTCAACTCATATTGAAAATGAGTTCTTGGATACTGCAGGTTCAAGCGGTCAACTCCGTATAGAGGGTGAACCAATTCACATAGAAGAAGTAATGGCCACAATGATGGCCGATCTGTTGATGAGGAAATGGCTCATCTAACAACTCTACTTCAACAAAAAGAAGATGAGTTAGCCGTGCTACGTCAGCAAACAGCGGCCCTTCAACAAAAAGAAGATGAATTGGCTGCACTCCGACAAAAAATGGCAGCTAATAACTTGAGACATGAAAATGAAAGAAGTGCTGCGATGAGCCAAAATAGCCAGCAAGCACCATCAAACCCAATTAGCCTGGAGGCAATTCAAAGAATGATTACCGAAGGTGTGAAGGCTCAATATATGCAAACACACTATTCCATGCGTCCGGGGTACGTAAAGCCTTACCCGTCGGAGGTGGATATGGTGCCATTTCCAAATAATTATCTTCAACCACAATTTAGCAAGTTCAATGGGTCTGGGTCTCCACATGAACATGTGGCCCATTTACTAGCGGCTTGTCAAGATACAGCACATAATGGTGCTCTTTTACTCCGACAATTTGTGCAAACATTGTCGGGTCCCGCATTCACTTGATATAGCAAGTTGGCACCGGGTTCTATTTGAACATGGGAGCAAATGCAGGATGCCTTTCTTGAGCGCTTCTATAGCACCCAAAGGACGGTGGGAATTACAGAATTGACACAAACTCTCCAAAGATCGAATGAGAAGGCTGCTGATTTTATCACTAGGTGGAGAAATCTAAGTCTGCATTGCCCGCAACCAATCACTGAACCGGAAGCGGTGCGTATGTGCATGAACAACTTGAGCCCCGATATGGCTATATATCTCGAAAGTGTGAGACCGATCAGTTTTGAAGAGTTGGCATCCAAAGCCACAGATATTGAAAACTATATGCAACATATTACAAGAACACCAAGACTATTTGGTAAGCCTACGCAACGTGATAAGTCGGCCAATAACACAAAATCAGCACATGAAACAACAGTATCACCACCGCAACTACGTTCAAGAAGTGTCCTTATGAGAGACCAAGACAATAGAAATGTTCAAGCTCCTAGGAGGCCAACTCTTAGTGAGCGACAAAGTAGAGAATATTCATCCCCAGCTGAAGAAGTTGAGGACCTTTTTGTGGGCTTGCGGGAGCTAAATCTCATCTAGCTCCCAAAACCAAAAAGACATGAAGAAGCTGCAAAGTTCAAAGAACCAAACTTTTGCGACTACCATTGTATCTTGGGCCATACACTCAAGGATTGTTTTGTGGTGAAGAATATCATACAAAAAATGATTGATGACGGAACTATAGATGCTAACCTTCTAAAAAACATCAAGAAAGGGAAGAAGGTGGCCACATCAAATGTGGCGAGTGTTGATGATCATATGGTGAGTTGTGCAAATTCAACTATAATGCCAACTTATGATCAAATTATGATGCAAAAAAATGAGTTTTCAATATGAATGTCTCAGGATATGATCCGAAAATCAAGTTTAAGCGACGAAATGAAAGCAAGGCTCTCTTTCGCTGGACTCCCACTCCAAGATGTGAGAAATCAGCCCATAGAAGAACAAGAGAGCGTCGACAGCAACTCTCAAGGCGGCACATGAGGTTAGCGAGTCGAGCCCCGTACTTCTCCCAAAATATATGGGAGTACGAGGACAAGCTTACCGAGGAGTGTGCGACCCTCGCCATAGGAGTCTTCAAGGATGATGATGAGCATCTTCACTTCCCTGAAGAAAATGAAGAAGAGGGAAATATAGAAGTTGCTGAAATTCAACTTAGATCAGGCCGCCAACTACCTGATCCTTGTCTTCATTCCAAACAGCCTAAGGGCAAGAATGTAACTCCCAGTGAGGAGGCTGACCATGTTCCTAATGTGTCAGTCAAATATGATGTAATCGCACACTTAAAGAAGATACCAGCTATGTCTTCTGATTTGCGCAAGGCTTTCATTATGGCATTATCATTTCCAGAAGATTATAGAGTTGAAGTATCTCAAACAGAAATAGAAACAATCAAAAAGAAAGATATGACATTTAGTGATGGGGATTTGTTATTGGGACAGAAAAAGCACAATAGACCTCTTTTCATGTTTGGTGATATTGATGCTCTACCCCTAAATCGTATCATAGTCGACGGTGATTCGGCAATAAACTTGCTGCCTAAATCGTATCATGGTCGACGGTGATTCGGCAATAAACTTGCTGCCACTACGCACTCTCAAAAGAGTAGGTTATTCCCGAAAAGATCTTACTCGCTCTAATGTTGTGATCCATGGTTTCAATCAATCTGGTCAACAGGCTATGGGTACAATCTTTTTAGTTTTGAAGTTAGAAAAACTTATGACGTATGTAAAGTTCCAAGTGATCGATGCTGCCACCTCATACAATGCCCTTCTTGGACGACCATGGTTGCATGAAAATAAAATAGTCCATCCACTCTTCATCAATGTCTCAAATATAAAGACTCATCGGGTGATCTAGTGCGAATATTCGCGGATAAGAAGCCATTCACAGTGGCTGAATCCTTTTATTCTGATGCTAAGTTCTACTTTGAGCCAATTGATAAAGTCTCAAAGTCAAAGATCTCGGTATCTCCGCATGAACAAGATCTCCCAAGTAAAGATTGTGAAGAGGCTTCATCAAGCAAAAAGATTTATCAATATATTCCAAGTTGCCAAAGAAAGAAAGGCGAACCAATATTTCGCATCATAAATAAAGCACCCAAGGATGAAGGTATTAAATTCCCTACATCTTTACCTCCCTTGGTGCAAAGAAAGATAAAAGATGCTAATGATGAACGGCACCACAAAAATGTTGCTCGAATTACCTTGATTGATAGAGAAAAAGAAATTTTGCCTATTTCTCTATATGATAATAATGTGCTTTATATGATGCAACAGATGGGGTATGATATCTCCACCAGCCCCTCATTATGTGACGGCCGGGGGCAGCTCGCACCATTTGAAGCATCGCTGTCTCAAATACAACTTAAAGCATTACATGAAGATCAAATTTTAAAGGAAGAGAGATATGGAATAGGATATGAAGTCCATATGACTTCTGCAGAACCAATTGATGCTACACCAGCTTCCCCAGAAATAGAAGATGGAAATCAACGAACTGTAGATGAATTGGAAGAAATTAATATTGGAACACTTGATGATCCTCGTCCCATATTTATAAGTAAATATTTGTCTAAAGAAAGAAAGGAAGAATATCATAAATTTCTTTCTGCTAATAGAGATGTTTTTGCTTGGTATGAAGAGATGCCACGTTTAGACCCATCGGTCGTTTAGCCATACAAACAAATTGCCCACCGGTGAAACAAGGGCAAAAAAGGTACCGTCCGGAACTTCTTCCACAAATAGAGGCTGAAGTTGACGAACTCATAGCTGCAGGCTTTATTAGAGAAGTAAAATACCCAACATGGGTTTCTAGCATTGTCCCTGTGAAGAAGAAGAATGGGCAAATACGTATATGTGTAGATTTTAGAGATTTAAATAAAGCTTGTCCAAAAGATGATTTTCCCATACCCATACCTGAAATCCTTATTGATTCTACTGTGGGATACGAAATATTCTCATTCATGGATGGTTTTTCTGGCTATAATCAAATAAAAATGGCTCCAGAAGATGAGGAACTAACAGCCTTCCAAACACCTAAAGGCATATATTGTTATAAGGTTATGCCATTCGTACTTAAAAATGCCGGTGCCACGTACCAACGGGCCATGACAATTGTCCTAGAAGGACTGCTTTATGAAATTGTTGAATGCTATATAGATGATATTGTTGTAAAGTCAAAACAAAAAATTGATCATCTAAAGCATTTGGCCATAGTATTCGAACGCCTTAGAAAACATGAGTTAAAGATGAACCCTATGAAATGTGTCTTTGGAGACTCCTCTGGAAAATTCCTTGGCTTTATTGTCACGAAGAATGGCATTGAGGTTGACCCTACTAAAATAAAGGCAATTGTCAATATGCCGTAACTGAAAAATGTTCATGATTTAAAAAGTCTTCAAGGTCACCTAGCATATATTAGAAGATTTATTTCTAATCTATCTGGGAGATGCAAACCATTCTCTCACCTCAAGAAAAAAGGGTTCCGTTCCTTTGGGACCAAGCATGCCAAAATGCATTTGAAGATATTAAGAAATACTTGACAAATCCTCCTGTCTTGTATGCTCCTATTAAAGGGCACCCACTAATATTATACACCGCGGCCATGCCAACCTCATTTGGTGCTCTCCTGGCCCAAAATAATGATGATGGAAAGGAAGTTGCCTTATATTATCTCAGTCGTACTCTGCTGGGGGCAGAATGTAATTATCCTGACATAGAAAAAATATGTTTATCACTAGTGTTTGCAGCACAAAAAATGCACCACTACATGTTAGAACATACTGTTCACCTTGTATCAAGAGCGGATCCACTCCGCTATATACTAAGCAAAATAACTTTATCTGGGAGGATGGCTAAATGGGCACTGTTTCTCTCACAATTCGATATTGTGTTTGTGCCTCAAAAGGCAGTAAAAGGTCAAGCTCTAGCTAATTTTCTAGCTGCACACCCAATCCCCGATGATTTTCCTGTAGATAATGATCTACCGGACGAGGAAGTGTTTACAACCGATATAGCTAACTTATCATGGCAAATCTATTTTGATGGTGCATGTCGAAGGTCAGGAGCGGGTGCAGGAGTTGTCTTTGTCACTCCTGATGAGGCAATAATTCCATATTCATTCACGCTAACCTCTGCGATATCAAATAATGCCGCAGAATATGAAGCTTTAATCATTGGATTGGAAATAGCTCAAAATATGGGGCTAAACACAATTTTCATCTATGGAGACTCTCAGTTGATTGTAAACCAATTATTGGGGACATATGCTGTAAAGAAAAAGGAGTTAATTCCATATTATTCAAGAGAAAAAGAATTGATGGCTATGTTTGTTGATATAAATATTCAACATGTCGTGAGAAGTCACAATGAAAAAGCTGATGCTCTCGCAAGCTTAGCCGCAAGCATGTCACTAAATGATAATCAAACAATGGAGATACGAGAAGAGGAGCGAAGAATGCTACCAATACTTACTCAAGAGGAGGATTCAATACCGATTTCGGTTTTCATAACTGATACTTTCGAAATTGAGTTGGGAGATTGGAGAACTCCATTTCTTGAATATTTGTTACATGGGTACTTAACCCTGGATTCTTCTGAAAGGGTTCGGGTCAAGAAAAGATCACTCAACTATACATGCATAAATGATGTGCTTTACCGGCGGTCGCATGATGGAGTCCTACTTCATTGCCTTGCCGGAAATGAAGTGATAGAGGCTTTGAATGATGTACATGCTGGAGTTTGTGGTGCGCACCAGTCTGGCCCCAAGTTGCATTATCAACTAAAGCATTTGGGTTATTATTGGCCCACAATGTTCGAAGATTCTATGAAATTTGCTAAAAGATGCCATCAGTGTCAAGTGCATGGTGATTTTATTCACCAACCTCATGAGTCTATACATCCTACAAATATGTCTTGGCCCTTTGAAATGTGGGGTATGGATGTGGTTGGACCTATTCATCCTCCATCATCCAAAGGACATAAATTTATTCTCGCAGCGACAGATTATTTTTCTAAATGGTCAGAAGCCATTGCACTAAAAGAAGTCAAAGCTGAAAATGTTGAAAGTTTCATTAAAAATAATCTTATATATAGATTTGGTGTTCCGTCACGAATTATATCCGATAATGGAACAAATTTCAAAAATAGACTGCTTGAAAAGTTGTGTGCAAAATTTAAAATTAAACATCATTTCTCAACAACATACAATCCATCAGCTAATGGTCACGCCGAAGCATTCAATAAAGTGTTATGAAAATTTCTCAAAAAAGTGGTTTCACAAAATAAAAGACAGTGGCACGAAAAGTTATTAGAATCTCTGTGGGCATATAGAACCACAACTCGTACACCAACGGGAATGACCCCATACTCTCTCGTATATGGAGGTGAGGCGGTCTTACCACTAGAAATACAAATTGCTTCCTTAAGAGTCGTTGTTCATGAAAAACTTATGGATGATGAAGCGGCAAAACTATGCCTACAGGAATTAGACAACCTTGAGGAGAAGCGGCTTCGAGCTTTGCAAAATTTAGAAGCATACCAAGCTAGGATGTCTCGAGCCTTTGATAAACGCGTGAAAAGAAGGTCATTCAAAGAAGGCGATCTAGTCCTCGCTGTCGTGTGACCTATGAATGTTACGCATTGGATGCAAGCAAAATTCGAGCCTAAATGGGAAGGTCCTTACATTGTAAAAGATGTTTATTCTAGTGGCGCGTATCAAATCATTTCCCCGGATGGTGACTATTGTCCGCCTCAGATAAATGGAAAATTTCTAAAGCGTTATTATGCCTGAAGTAAAAAATAAAATAAAATCAAATCATTGATTACCAAATAAACGCTCCAATGCTACATGAGCCTAAACTGTAAGCGATATAAAAAAAATGCTTCATCGCTACACGAGCCTAAAACTGTGAGCGGCAAAAAAAAATTTGCTCCATCGCTTTATGAGCCTAAACTATAAGCGATAAAAAAATGCTCCATAGCTTTATGAGCCTAAACTGTAAGCGATATAAAAAATGCTCCAACGCTACACGAGCCTAAACTGTAAGCGATAAAAAAAAATACTCCAAAGCAACATGAGCCTAAACTCTAAGCGATATAAAAAAAATGCTTCATCGCTACATGAGCCTAAACTGCAGGCAATAAAAAAATATATATGTACACGTATATATGCTCCAACGCTTTATGAGCCCAAACTATAATCCAAAAATTATAATAAATGTAAACTGCTTCATGAGTCCAAAAAAAAAAAGAAGGGCTGAGCAGGAGTAAAAAAACAAATATATGGAAAGTAGCCAGTGACTTAACTCTGCAAAAGTGTCGAATGGTGTTGGAAACAAGCTGGGGGCAAATGTTGATAAACAAATTTGCCTTAAAAAAAAGAGAGATATATCGGCAAACTAGTATATATAAACAACTTAGCAATGGATAGCTCAGCTTGCATATGATAAATAAGACCGAAAGTTGAGTTTGGAATAAATGATAAACCAAAGTCAACCAATGATTATTACAAACCAAAAGGTGTTCTGGAATACTAAAATGTTCCGGTATAAACTAAGCAAAAGGTAGCACATAGCCGATAGGAATCTTCAAATGAGTCACAGAACACATGGACAAATCAAAGGACCCTAACCAAAAAAAAAGTTCAAGATACCCAATTTTTCAAGTCCATGCAGAGCTGCCCAGCTTCAGTCTCTAAATTCTTAATCTTTGCTTGAGTAATATTGATATCATGTTCAGAAATTTCCTGTATAGTACTCCTCAACTTTTGCACCTCAGAATCTTTAGTAGAACGTGCTTGAAGAAGCTGTTTCTTTTTATTCTTGATAGCCTGCAGAGATTTCTGGATGTTAACTATCTGATCCAGGAGGTCAGCCTCATGCTTTTCGGCTGCCACTAATTCTTGAGCTGTAGCATTACATTCTTCTTCACACTGGACAAGCATAAGTTTGGTTTCAGAAATAGCTTCATTCCTTTTTTCTGAAACCACATTAAATTCCAAATGAGCTTCCTGCAGCTGATCAAAAACTTGGATCAAGTTATCTAACTTATCCTTGATTTTTGCGACACTAGCATATTGCGTGGGGATCTAAGATGAGGTGATCTGCAATGCAGCACGATAACTTGGGTCCTGCAGAGAAGTGGTGTCTAACACTTTAAAAAGCCCATTAATCATAGCGATGGCAGCCTTTTTGAGCGCCTCCTCCATAATCGCGTTTATATCAGTTGTCGGCGTAGAAACTGGCGCCTTTGCATCACCAAGTGCCATGTCTGCGGACTGATCACAATCTAAAACAAAAAAAAGGGAGAGTAAGTGAAAGGGTCAATATATATAGGGACAGGGATAGAATACCGGTATTTTAAAAAAAATGATCATAGCGCTAATGCAAATTCAAGCTACCATTCAAACATGAAATAGCAACATCTCCTGACTCGATGGCTGGGGGCAATGCTGCTATGTCAGATGGAAGTTTGACGTTTAAAAGAGATGGCAATGCCGTCGGGAAATTGTCTTGCCCTACTAAAAGGAAGGCATCAATTTCAGAAGAATCAGTACTTCCAGAGGCTGCTCTATTAGAAACATCTTCAGGAGTCACAGTACTCTGATTTGTACTGTTCAGAGCTTCAACAGGCTGAAATATTTGTTGCTGTTCCCTACCACTCACAGTTATCTTCTCTGGGCAAATTGACGGCGAAATGTAAGTATCAATCGCATCCTTAGCATCAAAATTTAATGACCTTTTGGCTGGAGGTTCCTTCTCTATATCTGAGGGTGGAGAAAGCTGCTGCTTTCCACTGCTCACACAAGCAGGGACGACTTGATGAAAAACCTCTAAATTGGTTTGACCTGCTTGACGATCGGCTAAAGAGAGATTTGACGAAGGTCCAGGTCCACCACCTTGGCAAATGTACCTCGTTGGGTATAAAAAAAAGGGGGGGAGGTCAGTATACAAGTTCATTAAGCATGATATATGTAATGAGAGGAAACAAGGAGGGCGACATACCTGATCAGGCTCAATTGGAAAATTAGTCTGCACATTTAGGAAATTATATAATATTCTCTTCCAAGGATCTTCAAGAGCTACTGTTTTATCCTTGACAGACACCATGAATTGTTGCCGACATGTTGGAGAAACCCTTTTTACTAAGATAAAATCATCAGAACAGAGTTTACGAGGTTTTAATCCTGAATGGACACGATTTCTGTTCCTATGCATTCTGTCTTTGAAATTCACGCGTCCATAAACATTGCCATGGCTGAGATCAGTCGAGATTGACTGAAAAGGTTTTGCAAACTTGATATACCACCTTACCCAAGGCAAAGTACAGACTCCAATACGAGATTCCTGGGGAAAGTTATGGAAATTTTTTATCGGATTCAGAATATGATCCCAGAAAGTGTAAACAATTGCAACATTTTCCATAGTTATCAGACTCTTCAGTGGGGAATATGGCACCACTTGATCTAATCTGAACTGCCGAGCCACACGATCCGGATGATATGGTTCGCATATGCAAAAATCCTCATTATATGTGGCTCGCCTCCGTGAGAGCATACCACGACGAATAGACAAATATAACATCCTCTCATCCAGAGCAGCATTATTAATACTTTGTAGCCTGTATGGGTACCATGCAATATTTGTGTCCCGACACATAAAGCTATGAGCAGTGTGTGGACTGAAGTACTTGGAAGTATGGAACATAATCTTCAATAAAGCTGGTTTTTTGGATGGATATTGACATGCAAAAGACTGAGAGGTCCTCGTTCAATCATCAAATATTGACTTCATGTATAAACCCATCCACCCAATGACATAGTGAACAGGCCAAGGTCGTTTCAAATAAGTTGGACCAACAGGATCAGTGCTTATCAATCTCAATGAATAATACAGGCAACACAAGGCTGGATGTGCTAAGGCATAACCGCGTCCTATAGCCATCCAAGATGCCATAACTAGTACACTGGGCAGAATATGTGGACCTCCCCCAATAGTTACAAAACTACATAGCCATAATGCAAGAAATGCAGCCTTGTAAAGGTATACAGATTCAGCATCGCCAGAGTTTAAAATATTGCCTAAGTTGTGAAAATGGTCACACCATACTTGAAATGATACCTGACCACCAACTTCAAGATATCGCCAAATCTCTAACAAAGTTGATAAAGATTTCGGATATAATAGCATGGAGGCGTCGAGGTGATCACGGGGAATGAATTCATCATATATATCTCCGTCTAATGGCAAACCGGCCATATTGTGCATATCCAACAAAGTGATTGTGCGCTCCCCCCAAGGAAATAAGAAAGTATTTGTTCTAGGGTCCCATCTCTCTAATAAAGATGTTAGTAAGCACGGTGAGACTGAATATTTTCCTAGAGAACAGAAGATTGCCCCATAAAGATAATCTGTCTCCGGCTCATTTTCCATCAAATCAAGGGAGTACTCGTTCAGAATCTTAGCAACCCATGTTTCATACCCTGTTGGGAGTGCTACAGGTTCAACATTAAAGTTTTCCCAACCCAAACCCCTGATGCAGATTCTATTGCCCAAAGTCCATGCTGTTTCCTGATGAGATGGCTTCGCAAGAGGTGTAAAACAGAGAGCGGAGAAATTGGATCCTACTCCCCATTCTCGATCAGGATGGTTAGGATAAAAATTCCCTTCAGTTTGCTGTATCTCATCGATGACTGGATTTTCCTTATCCTCTGAAGAGAGTTCGAATGGGTCCATTTGTACTAGGTAAGAGAGAGGCATCCTATGTAATGGAAAAATTGACCTCGTTCCTTTCATCTACATAGAAGAAATATGATAAATGCACGTATGATAAAATAAGACCATCCACACATGCAAAAAAGGGTCCAAAGCGGAGCATTTAAATAGTCAGATAAGACTGGTACCTTCGTTGAATCAGGACTCCCCGTATGACTGATCAATCGCACTCAGTATTTGGAAGCTATACGATCGGCAAAACAATCAGTGTACAGGATGAAATGATAAGCGAGAACCACCGAAGGGTTGTTTCTCTATTTTGAACTGCCAATAGAGAGTTGTGCGTGAGTATAGCAATCGGTGGTTGTTGGTAATTCAAAAACCAAATGGATGCTTATCCAATTGGAGTTGTTGTAATTATACAGTGTCAAATTAAATTTCGAGCTCCGGATCCATCAACATATTTTTTTAGCATTCGAACCTCGAGGGGGCATCTGTTGACACAATTTTTGGCAGGCGGAAGATAAGATATAAAAGTTAATTCAAATGATAAAAAAAATAGAATACTCATTTTGAAAATTCATAAAAAGGAAAATATTATTTCTCATGCACGATAAAATTAAACACCTATCGTGAAACAAATAAATGACGTGGATAAACACACATTGTTCAATATTTGAACACCGAAAATAAAAATATTCTAGACCACCCATAGTTAAAAGTAATTATTTTCATATAAATGACACGTATATATGCACCTTCTAGAGGTCTCACCACTAAGTCAAACGAGAACGTACGTATATACGCAGCTATTCGCAAACTGCCAAACACTAATTAAGCTCTGGCTCTAATCACGTGATATCAGCCCACCAGTTCACGGCCCAAAAAGCTGCGCACACGATCTGTAAAATCAAAGAACTCACAACCGTTGCCGCTAAAACCGTGATTAGCGAATAAAAAATAATAATTTTCAAATGAAGGCAGGTCGAGGCAACCAACGTCCTGTGCACCAAGCTCTCACGTCTTAAGCACGAACTGACGCATGCACGAGTTCACTTGCGTGGTCAAACCGCCCGCGTAATTAGCACGAACCGCACGAGTGCACTCGCCCGGCTAAACTGCTCCACTTGAGCGGCATGCTACCAAGGCATGCCAGCTTTTGCATTTCCATGTTCCGTATAAAACTGCAAGTCGTGCGTGTGTGGCTGCCGCTAACCGCTTGACGTGCCCGCGCGCCGCTGCCGCTAACTGCGTTCGAATGTGCGTCGCTGCTGCTAGCTGCATGACGTGCGCGAGTGCCGCTGAGGCTAACCGCTCAATGTGCACGATACTGCCGATTGCTCCAAACAACCGCTAGCTCTATAAATACAAGGTCATGGTCCGCCGCAGAGACCCCCGCTCTCGAAACGTTTTTGTCCCCAGGCTGCCGCAAAGACCCTGCTCCAGCACACATACGCCGCCAGGCTGCCGGAGTTCGTTCTCGACCATCTTTCACATACGCATGCACAACACATCTCGCCGGCAAAGGAGACGACGTGCGCACATCAGCACCGGCCACCAGGTTTTAGCCTTCATCCTCGTCGACGACGTCCACGGCAAGCTTCTACAAGGTGAGAAACAGGTTCTCGGATATTGGCGTCTTGCTGGTTCTGGCATCTCCAGAACAGGAGCGTTCTCCTCAAGTTTGCGACCATGTGTTCTTCATCCTTCAGACTCTTGATATGGGTCAGAAATCGACTCCTCCACTCACTGTTGTTGAGATCTTTTGACTCAAACAGTGACAAGAATATCTCATTTGTTGATTTGGCTAACGAGTACAAATCACGATAGGATGAAAAGACCATCCTAATAGTGGATGGTGCCGTCTTAATAGTGGGCAGAAACACCTTGATACTTCGCACAAAGTTGTGAGTTCATCACAAAACCTCGTCATAAATTGCATCGACATGAAAAATTATGGCGACCGGCATGCAAGGTCATGTCCAACAGCCTATATTACAATCTGCTAGCACATCACTGTCAAGAAATTGATAAAAACAAATTGCCTTGCATTATGTATATGGTAGATTGCATGGACATTAAAATTGTGGCGACTGGCATGTGAGGTCATGTCTGACAGCCTCATATTTTAGTACGTCTACATAGCACCCTGTCATGAGGACTTAAAAAATATTGATAAAACAAATTGCCTTGTATCATGCGCATGGTAAATTACATCAGCATCAAAATCATGACTACTGGCATGTGAGATCATGTTCGACGGCCCATATGTTTGTTTGCATAGCTTCCATGTCATGAGCACTGTCTAAACTTGATAAAAAAATTGACTTGTGCATAATACGCACAAAGGCATCATGCGACACTACCAGGTTGCCGGAGCGTTGACACAAATAGAGTACCGGCAGTACATTTCTCTTGCATCGTGTGTGTAGTCAAGTTGCACAAACCAACATCATGCTGTGAGTATATCCTAAACTGCCATCTATATAGCGGTTGATCACAAAAATGAAACAAGGTCATCCCGCCAGTTTGTACTAGTCGAAATCATGTTAAGAAAAATGCTAAATGTTGCGTTGATCAGTATCAAAACCTGGTTGCCGGTGTATGCAAACATTATACCGAAGCATGCTGTCTCTCAGTACTTCTCTTTGCATCATATGTGTTGTAATCAAATCTGCTAAGCACCCTCCATAGGCCACATCCTATATATAACTATTCGATATGATCTGGCCCTTGATCCTCAGATAAAAACATGAGAAAAAAATTACCATGCATATACGTCGGTTGATTAAAAATATAATAATAACTTCATCCGGCCAGTATGCACGTGAGCAAGTTGTCACGTCACACTCACCATGTTTATTAGCTCATATGGTAGCCTGCAAATTTAACTAACACACTGGCTGCAAATCTCCTTGCATCACATGCATGGTCAGGTTGCATTAACCAACATTATAATCATTGGAAATAAATAAAATGAAGTTCCTGTCCTATTCTACGTATATGTAGTTCGGTGCTTGCGGTTTGTCTTTGGTTGACACAGGCACTGGTTGACTAAAAGAAAATTAAAATGGTTCATCCGGCCGGACTGCAGATTGCTTTCCGCACATAGGGATATCACTAAACCACACCCAGGCCATCATCACATATTGGTCATATGTGCTAAGTCATCAAAATTCAAATATCACTTATATATATATATATATATATATATATATATATATATATATATATATATATATATATATATTACAGCTAACTCAGCTATTAAATGGTCTAATTGTAGTATATATAACACGAAATGCCATACTTAAGTGTCAAAGTAATTTGTCTGAACCCATATACACATACATATGTCATGTCTGAAAATAAATGAACGTACCAAAATCAAGTAATAAAAATACTGCGATGTGATTCTTCATATATGGGACATGTTCAGCTAAATGCTATGCCATAAGCATATATTAAACATTCGTTAATGAGCAAATGTCAAAATAGCTTGGCGATATCCCAATGCTCAAATAATATGCTCATATCCACATATTAAAAAAGGCATAATACGCATAAATCTCAAATAAAGTCGTGCATTATATCTGCATATCTGCACATGAAATATATATGTCATATCAAGTTCTTCGTCAAACATTCATCCAAGGCGACAAGACTGAAGATTTATTTTCATTTTCTAGTTTTGTAATAGTAATATGCTGCGACCATTATGTAATTTTTTTTGAACTCTTAATCAGGAGTTTTCTCTTTGGAGATGTAATTAATATAATTTTTATGTAAATGTAAGAATTATGGAAGTATGAACTCGCAAAACCTGAAATTTATTTTCTCTCATGCCTTAAATTTAAATTAAATTTAAACTTGTCTTTTTTGACGTGGAGGCGCTCTTCCGCGACCGCGTTTAAATTTTTCCCCGTCATCAACCATAGTACTCACAAACAGCTCAAACGAGATGAAAGAAGATAGAGAATAAAATGCATCTTGAAAAAACACTTACCCACTTACTTGATGACTTCTCAAAAAAAATTTGCAAAAGTTTCCCTCCATTGTCATGGGTTGGAAGCGTCACTGTCTTCCTGTTGTTCCTCTGTTTGGTAGGTCCCTCTCCCTCTTTGTTATCTAATCATCAAAAAGATGGCATTGAGGAAGCAAATAGAGAGAGAACGTAGGATAGACAAAGAAGATGCACGATAGAGTATAGAACGGGAGCGCACGTGCACGAAGGAACCTGCAAAATAGATAAAGCAATAGGAGCCATACATAAGAAACCACAGGGTTAGACCAAAACCAAGTGCATTCTAATGAGCTAAAAGAGTAGAAGAGAAAACAAGCTCATCAAAATGTCACAAGAGAGCCAAAAAATCCACCAAACAAGAATCAAAGCCCTAGCTACCCATCCACGGCCTCCCCCTAGAAAGCTAGCCCTCAAGACGGTACACCTCATGTCTCTCACCCAACTCCTAAGAAGATATAGTCCTGCGCGACTGAAGAGCTGGGTGTAGTGACTGTTGGAGGCTGCTCCTCTGATGGCTGAGCTGTTGCTGACTGATCCTCTCCCAGCTGCTCAACATCGTCAAAAGCTCTCAAGCCTGAAGACGAGGATGGCTCCTTGCCCTCAACTCAAGCTGGCGAAAAGGCACTGGCAAGGGCCTGACCTGCCTCCTCTGGAGAGTATCCTGCCTCAACTAGGATACTGCATTTGAAGCTCCGAGCTGCTCGGCTATGGTGGCTGTTGGCTCTGTCTCTAAAGCCTCTGGCCGTGGCTCTAACAAAACTGACTCAGCAGTAGTAGCTCGAACGATACAACCCTCGGAGCAAGAGGAGAACTACCAACAATTGCTGTCCCTGACTCCAATGCTAGCGCTTACACTCTCAGCTCAGCTGAAGCAAACAAGACCGACATGAAGTACAAAGAAACTGGAGAGAAGTAAGAAGTGGTAACTGGAACACTGACCCCTCCAGTAGTTATAGCTATGATGGCTACCTTAAATGGTACAAACGGTGAAAGCGGGGCTGAGAGCAGTGTAGAAAATGTTCCTACTGCTGTTGCTGACTTTGATTGCTGGCGCTGAAGAATACTGAGGATGAGGTGCAGTTGGCTGGAGCCGTGAAGGTAGGGGACCTGGTAGCGAGATCGTCGAAAACGTCAGAAGTGGTGGCATATCGATCCCTTAGATATACGACGCAATAGTTCTGAAACCCGTAGACATATAAGAAATAACCGCAACCATCTCCAACTAAGTGCGTTGCGACCTCTCATAGAACTCCATGTCTTGCCTTCTCCTCTCCTCTGCAAGCTCTCCATCCGAAGCCGCTCCTCAATCTGGAAGCACTCGAGTCGGATCCTTTTCTCGAACTCGGCCCTCTCTCTGCGAATACGCTCATCCTGCTCCTCTCGGTACCTCCTCTGCTCGGCCTGCTCTGCCTCAATGGCGTCCAACCTGGCAGCTAATGCAGGGTCTAATGTTGCCCGAGAGGTCGAAGTCTCAGCCTGACCTAGAACCTCAGTGCTTCTAGCTCTCGGTTGTGCTCCATCGGGAGCCTCAGTCTCAACCTCCTTCGAGGTTGTGATCTCCTCTCCTCCAAGGGTTCTCTGAGAAGCTGACACTCGAAGAACTCTAGGGTCGGATGGCTCTGCTGGAATCAAAGAGGTGGTAATCTCTGGCAATACTGTGTACTCCTCCTCAGTCATCACACCAGCTCTCCTCAACATCAGGCAAATGTAGGAGGCAAAACGTAACTGTCGTGCTCCAAACCCCTCATAGATCACATCCTCCATCTGAGCCAGTAAAAGATCTGTCATATCAAACTCCTCATGCCTCAGCAGAAAGCAAAGCAGCCATTGATGTAGAATGATAACCCACTCTCGTTAGCCAGCCCGTGGCACAATAGTCCTCCCAAGCATCTCTCTCAATATACGCGCCTCGGTGTCAAGCGTAGAGGGTGCATCGAGTAGTGCTCCCCATTAGGTGGCAAAAAAGCAACAGTCATCTTCTCATCACTCGGCTCTATCCCTCCAAATGATCTGAAAGGTGGTGAGAAATCCAGATGGGGCAGAGTGTGGATCCGATTCTCTGAAGGTATGAACTCAAGCGCTGTCAAGACATCGGTCCTCTCAAATCTGTGTGGCTCCCTCTATACATAGACTAGAGATAGGAGCGGTCTGGAGAGATTCACAGGGAGGTGTAAAACTCAAGCACCATATCCTCACTATACCTCAGGGGCTAGGTGACCAAGTCTGATAGCCCTGAAAGATAAGAGATGTGCTCCTCTGCTCAGTGCCTCTAAAGAACAGTGGTGGTGTGCAGCAAACACTGAGCTCTTGCCCTTAGTGGCAAGCGTCTCCTATAGGCTTCATAGATCCTTCGCTGAAGAACTATTCAAAACTGACTAGAATCTGCATGTCTGCCAGGCGGGACCTAAGCAATGAAATCCACTCTCCTCTTGGCCTCGATAGCCGGCCCTTCAGCTTCAAAAGATCAACCTCAGCAATCATGCCCATGGCCCGACGAGCTCTTTCAGCTCAGGCAGTGCAAACCTCGCAGACCCCAGACCTTTGATGAGGGCACCTCTGTGTCCTCTGCTGTGAACTCCGCTGGGCTGCCTCTCCCTCTGCGGTTCTCGACTGCTTACTGGCAGGAGCTATCCACTGCAGTAGCTCTGCAACTAGAGTGGTCGCCACTCTCTATCGAGTCGACTTCCTCAGCTCTCCTTGAGACTCAGAACCCCCAATCCTCAGCTCTCCTGACCTCCTATATGGAGGAACATCTACATCCGCCGCTGCTAGGGCTCGGTCCCACTCTAGGTCACCTGTCCCCTGCTTCTTCTTCTTCTCTAACTCTACTGCCTTGCCCTTCCCCATCTCCTTAGAACTCGGTCTCTACCTGCCCACACTGTCAACTGTCTGAAAGATCAATTGCAAGAAACTCTGACCACCTGACACAACAAGATAGGATTAAGAGCTTGGCTCTTAACCCGTCCAAGAGTGATCTGGCCTGCCACAGGAAACCTCTGAATCATGCCTCTGACTCTGTCTTGGCCCACGGTCCAACAGTCACTGTACCACATAGGAATAAAATATAGTTTGTAAGCACAAAAGGTGAGCGATTCGAAATGAAGTCCTAGCGGTGGAAGCAAGGACATATCACCGATCAAATAAAACAAATAAGTGCAACGGTGATATCGACAGATTAATGCCACAATTCATATAATAGCAATGCATCCAAATTTTAACACTAGCGACATAAGACTCAATGCCATATCAAAATATGTAAGAGATGACTTCAATATGGCACTAAGTACAGATATTTGTCAACTAATCACATCAATTGGAAATAAAAAGTGAGTCCTTTAAGCAAATTATACCAATTTCCACAATTAATTAACAAGGCAGGCGGGCTATTTTCGATGAAATAGAAGGGACAGAACACAATACCCCGAGGAATATAGCCGAAATCCGTCGAAGAACTAGCCGGAAAGATGGCCGATCACCTTAAAATGAAAACCCCACGAGGGTTTTAGTGGAGTGGACGGGTGATGGCAAGAAATGCACGTGGCGAGGCAAAGCAAGCACGAGCGGCGCGCTCTAGAGGCGCGAGCAAGACGACGAGCTGGCCAGGTGGTGGCGCGGTGCGGCGGCGTGACGACAATGGCAGCGACGGCTCTTGGGCTGAGCAGGGCGCGCGGAGAAAGCTGCGGCGAGGCAGCGCAACGGCAAGGGCGAGGCGTGGGGCACTGACGGTGGCCAGAGATGGCGGCGTGGAGGCGCAAGAACGGCGAGCGGCGGCGAACGGACGGCGATGTCATTGGCGGTGAAACAAAGGACTTGCACGATTTTTTGAATAACGAGTGAAACACGTGCGGTCAGGTCATAAAAATAATCAATAGCCAGATTTGGTCACAAGAAAAATAGATGGCCGAGATTTCGCCAATTGGCGTAGTCAGCGGACTGTCCGGTCCTCATAATTTGTCCGGTGACTCCAAAACGCCGGACTGTCTGGTGCCTGTCGAGAGCCGATTCCAGAGAAGCAACCGCTTCATCTTCCAATCACCAGACTGTCCGGTGAACCCGACAGAATGTCTGGTGACTGTCCAATTCTGCAGGTCACTCGGTTCAAAAGATACAATCACCAGACTGTCTGGTGAAGACGCCGGAATGTTCAGTGACCTCAAAGAATTGCATAACCAAAGAATTCTTTCTAGACTTCAAGTGTCCTCATAGAAGAACCAAATAAACACCACACTTGTCTAAAAAAAGAACTCTCAAAAACTATTTTGCAAATAGATAACTCATAAAGAGTTTAGCATTTTTGCAAATCGTAATTAAGATCAAGCGATAAAAACCAAAACGAGGAGGCTCAAAAAAGAAATGTATGAACCCTTAGTTCACGATCCACGTAAATGGATGTTATAGACCGTTAAGCACATGATTCAATAGGCATGAAGCTCAACAATTGCTTTGGTTACTCTTTGTGAAGTATGTGAATCCATATAGACAATATAGTCACTTTCTCCGTAGAGTAACACGGGTCCTCCGTGGTTCCTATATGCAATGCATGCAAACAAGCTAGCTAATGCAAGAGAATTTAAAGCATGCTATGTAGATGCAAGCAGATTAAATACATTTCATAAAAAAACCTATTTGGCGCCAAGTTTGACCCATTTCAAGCTTATTCACCATATGCCCACCACTGTGCCTTGTGATAGCCAAACCACCTTCTCAAGCTCTTTTCCATGCATATGGATATCATAAGGTGGTTAAACACCGATCTAATTTTTTGTTCTTTTCTTTTATCTTTTTACACATGATGCATGTTAGTGCAAACATCTAGTCCACGGAGGAGCCCTAACTACCATGCTATTCAAGAAAAGAAATTCACTCTACTATATACAAAAATAACTTTCTTAAAGAATAGATTGGTGTTGTAGCTCGATCAACATGTAATGGAATTCAAAAATCTTCAATTTGCTTCACGGTCCACCACCTAGGCCCCCCTCACTTCTTCTTGGGAACCAAGAGAGTTTAGGCTTCCTCTCTCAATCCACGATCACCTTGGGGACCCAAATCTTCCTCTCTCGGTCCAAGCAGCTTAGCCTTCACTTTTTCATCCTTATCCCTGAAAAGCTTGTAGTACACGTCCTCATAGAAAAGCTTAGCCTTAGGCATAATCTTAGGCTCGCTCACCTTTGAACAATCCTTGGAACCGTGACCATCAAGGCAATACTTCTCACAATAGTAGTCATCCGTCATGAGCGAGACTATCCATTCGGGGATCTCATCTTGGTTGCCAACAATGTTGATAGAAGAAGAATATGATCCTAAGCCCTTGTGATTGTGGTTGTTGATGAGGTTCTTGCTTAGAATTTTCTTTTGAATTTGCCTTCCTCTAGTAAGTCACTCAAATGCATCCATCACAGCCTCTCTCCCCTCCTTGAGCTTCGTGTATTCCTTCAAAATAGATAGCTCAAGAGTAGTACTCTCATTAGAGAGGGTTAGATCACAAAAACTAGAAGTTTTATTAAAATGCTTAGGAGAGTTAAGCAGAGAGTCAGGATCAAGAGCTCCATGGGAGTGCACCAATGCTTTATACTTCTCACTTAACTCTACATGCTTCTCTTTGAGAGCCTCATAAGACTCACATAGAACACCATAAGAATGCTTGAGTGCATTGAGCTCCTCCTCAAGCTCTCGAACTTGAAATACCGCCGCTTCATGTTCCTTGGTCAACACGTCGATCTTTTTAGTCTTTTTGATGATGGTCTTGTTAGCCTTCTCAAGGAAGAGGACAAGATTATTGTAGCTCGGTCCATCATCTTCATTATCATAGTCCTTCTCTTCTTCTTCAAGATCATCATCTTCATCAATGAATCTCTCACAACTTCGGGCCATCAAGCAAAGTGGAGGCGATAGTAGCTCGTTGATGGAGCTTGTCATGGCGATACCTACGAGCCCTTCTTCACTAGAAGATGAAGACTCCAAATCTTCATCGGTGAGCCACTCACCAACAATATAAGCTTTGTGCAGGGACTTCTTCTCTTTGCTCTTGCTCTCCTTTTTGACAAAGAACATCTTGAATTTACTCTTTGGCTTGCGTTCTTCGTCACACTCTCACTAGAGGCTTTCTTCTTGCTCTCCTTCTTAGGCTTGAGATACTATTTATCAAAATGGCATTTTTTTGCCATAATTGAAGCACCCAGAATTCCTCATAGAAGATGAGGGTCTTCTCTTGCGAAATAACTTCTTCATCAAGAGTGCAAAGACCTCATTGTCACTCTCCTCATCCTCATCTTCCTCCACTTTCTTCTTTTTCTTGTCATTGAGAGATTCTTCAACTTGAAGGGTAAGATTCTTGGGCAATTGAGTGTCAATGGAGGTGACCAACATATATCTCTCATAGGCCGTGAGTTTGCCTAGCATGACGTCAACGGAGAGAGTTATCAAGTTGGCTTGAAAGAGACGTGATGATGGAGTTGTAGCTTGGCGGCAACATCCTCAAGAGCTTCCTCATGATCTCAACATCATCAATTGTGCCCTTGAGGCCCAAAGCATTGATCTCCTCCACCACGATATGCAAGCGAGAATAAACAACATTAGCTTTTTCATGTGGTAGCATTGTGATGAAATCATATTTTTTCTTAAGAACATAGTAATGCTCTTCCTTGACCTCGGAGAAGCCTCATGAATGTTTTGCGATTGTATCCATATTTCATGCGCTGTAGATGATGCATTAATTCTAAAGAAGACATTTTGAGAGGCATCCAAACATAGCATTGTTGGCCTTAGCATTAAATTTAATGAAAATAGGATCAAGTCTCTCATTCTCATTCGTAGCATTCTTAGTAACATGTTACGCTTTCTCATCGATTGATTCTAGATAGGCTTGCATACGAGCCTTTCAATATGAGTAATCGTCCCAATCGAATACGAGCGGAGTCTTCATCCAGTTCGGCATCCTTACTCAAGGCGGTGAAGTCCGAAAATGGGCACTTGACTCTGATACCACTTCTAAGGATCAAAGACACCGAGAAGAGGGATTCAATCAATGGACTTATAGCACTAATTTCGCTATGACCTTAAACTATAAGACTCGATCACAACAGAAGCAAACCTAAGGAATTCTAGTAGGCCAAGACCCCTAACAATGCTAGTGGAAAGATAAAAACAACAAGCAAACACTAGCACAATAGCCACAAAGAGGAATCAAAGAACAACCTATCACACTGCTCAAACGGTAAGTAAATGCGGTAAGTAAAGAGAGAGAGAGAAAACGCTCAGTGATTTTTTCTTAAGATCTCGAAAGGTAGGCGCCTTCCCCTAATGCTCGTTGAACCACTCCCGTCAAACTCTTGGTTCCTCTCGTCGTTTCCGAAACGATGCTCACAAAGGTACGCTTCACTCTCGGAGTGAAGTCACCAGCGGCTCAACTGTCGCACACAATACCCAAGCGCTAGAGTAAGCCTCCAAGGCTTGAGTGCTCTCTCTTGGTGTCCCTTTCGAGCGGGAGACCTAAAACCGCGTACAAACTTGGCGTCGTCTTCCACAATCACCTCGTAAGCTTGATCACCGACTCCTAGCCGGTTTAGGCTGCCCACCCCAAGAGTAATAGGCAAAAATCACTCCTCTCATGCCCTACAAGCTCTAGAAGTATATGAATGCTCCTTATCACTTTTCTACTAGCACCAAAGATCTCCAATCTTGCAATGTGCTCTCTTGGTGGTATCCCTTGGCCTCTCATAAGTTTGCTCTAGCTTCTCAGACCGTAGGCTCACAGAAAAACGTTCCCCTCCACGATTTAAATAGGCTCTAAGCCTAGAAGCAACCGTTGGGATATGATGTCATAAAACTGATTGCTTTATGCAATCATCAGACTGTCCGCTGACTAGACCACCGCACTGTTCAGTGACCTTTCTTCCTCCTCGGCCAGGGAAACACCCTCTCTGTAATCCATTCCATAGGATACCAGACTGTCCGGTGACTTTCACTTTTGGACTCCTAAATATATCTTCTCTGGACTTCAGCTTCGACCGTCACCGAACTGTCCGGTGTTTTCTCTGCAGCAACTCCAGAGAGCATCTTTCTCTGGACTCTGAAGCCTTGGCTCACCGGACTGTTCGACAACCTCACCGAACTGTCCGGTGACTGTCTTCGACAGAATCTGATCTTCGGTCTTTGTCTTCTCTTTCTCTACCATCTTTAGTGCTTTCTGAGGATCTAAGGAGCATTGATACTCTCTAACACTTGTATGACAGCAGACAAATGACCTTACCCCTTTAATAGTACCGGCATTCCTATAGACTCTCTAGCTAGTCCTTAGCCTTGAACCTCCCACGCCCGAAAACTTCTCTTCTAGGGTTCGTCGTCATCCACCGAGGAAGCCCATCATATTGATGTAGAATTAGCGGGGTGGTACCTACAAATACAACCGTTACCTATGGTGTCCACTCAATCATCAAAATCAATTCCTATCTTTTAGGAGACTTCAAAGGTAACCAAGCTAACAAAAAGAAAGAACTCTCGGAGCAAGTGGAGAACTTTCAACTACTGTCCATGACTCCAATGCCGGTACAGACACTCTAGGCTCTGCTGAAGCAAATAGGACCAACATGGAGTATGAGAAAATTGGGGAGAACTGAGAAGAGATACCAGGTACACCGACTCCATCAATAGTCGCTGAAGTACTGGCTGCCCCAAATGGTCGAACGGTGAAAGCAGGGCTGAGAGCAATGTAGTGAATGTGAACTGCTACTGTTGCTGACTCTCACTCTGAAGTTCAGATGTGAATGCTGGCACTGAAAAATACTAAGGCTGAGGTGCTGTAAGCTTGAGCTGTGAAGGTAGGAGACCTGGTAGCGTGGTCGTCGGGAACGCTGGTCCAGGTGGCATGCCGACTCCCTAGAGATATCATGCAATAGCTCTAAATCTGACAGACATATAAGATATGGCCGCTGCCATCTCCAGCTGAGTACACTGCCACCTCTCGAAAAACACCCTATCCTGTCGTCTCCTATCCTCAGCGAGCTCTCTCTCCATCTGAAGCCGCTCCTCAATCTGGAGGCACTTGAGTCGGAACCTCTCCTCGAACTCGGTCCTCTCTCCGCGTATCCACTCATCCAGCTCCTCTTTGTACCTCCTCTGCTCGGCCTGCTCTGCCTGAATAGCATCCAACCTGGCAGCTAACGCAAGGTCAAGTGTGGCACGAGAGGTCAGAGTCTCGGCCTGACCTAGAGCCTTAGTGCTCCAAGACCCTTCGGAGCGTCAGTCTCAACCTCCTTTGGGGTTGTGGTCTCCTCTCCTCTAGGGGTGCTCTGAGAAGCAGACACTCGAAGAACCCTGGAGTCGAATTGCTCAGTTGGACCGAAGGAGGTGGTAATCTCTAACAATGCTGCATACTCCTCCACAGTCATAACACCTGCTCTCCTCAGCATCAGACAAATATAGAGGGGCAAAAGGTAATTGGCGTACTCCTATCCTCTCATTAAATGACGTCCTCCATCTGAGCTAGCAAAATATCAATCAAATCAAACTCCTCATGCCTTAACAAATAGCAAAGCAGCCACTGGTGTAAAATGATGACCCGCTCTCTGTAACCAGCTCGAGGCGCCATCGACCACCCTAGCAACCCTCTCAGTACATAGGCCTCATGTGTCAGACGTAGAGGGTGCCTCGAGTAGTGCTCCCCAAGAGGTGGCTGGAAAGCAACACTCATCCTGTCGTTACTGGCTCCATCCCTCTAAAAGGTCTGAACGGCGGTGAGAAGCCCGGATGAGCCAGTGCATGGATCCGAGTCTCTGATGATACAAACTCTAAAGTAGACAACACATTGGTCCTCTCAAACCTTTGTGGCTCCCTTCGATACATGAACCAAAAGTAAGAACGATCGGGATAGATCCACAGTGAGGCATAGAACTCAAGCACCACATCCTCACTATACCATAGCAGCTGGGTGACCATGTCTAACAAACCAGAAAGATAAGCAATGTGGCTCGCCATGTCAACTCCAGCTTCTCTGCTCAGTGCCTCTATAGAACAGTGGCGATGTGCTGCAAACACTGAGCTCTTACCCTTAGTGGTAAGCTGCTTCCTGTAAGCCTTAAATATCCTCCGCTGTAGAACCGTCCAGAACTGTCCTGCATTAGCATGTCTACCAGCGGAGACTAAGGCTGTGAAGTCCACTTTCCTCTTAACCTTAATGGCCGGGCCCTTCAGCTTCAATAGATCCATCTCAACCTCTGCAACTCTGATCATGGCCCGACGAGTTCTCTCGGCTCTGCCCGACGAGTTCTCTCGGCTCTGGATGTGCAAACCTCACAGACCCCAGAACTCTGATGAGGACACCTCTGCAACCCTGGCTATGAACTCCTCTGTGCTGCCTCTTCCTCCGTGGTTCTTGACTGCCTACTGGCAAAAGCTCTTCGTGGTTGCACCTCTGTCACCAAAGCGATGGTCGCCATCCTCTGACGGGTCGACCTCCTGAACTCCCCCTGAGATTCTGCTCCTCTTATCCTGAGAGCACCTGACCTCTTGTGTGGAGGCACATCCACATCCACTACTACTAAAGTACGATCCCACTCAGGGTCACTTGTTCGCTGCTACTTCTTTTTCTCTTGCTCAACTGCTTTGCCCTTCCCCTCCTCATCTGCAGAGGATCTCTATCTGCCCATACTGTCAACTGACTCTCTGAAAGATCAACTGACCAGTTGATTCCTCAAGATAGAATTAAGAGCATCTTAACCCATCCAAGAAAGATCTGAACTGACTAAAACCTCTAAATTGCCACTGTCCTCTGTCTTGATCCACTAATCAACTGTCACTGCACCACATAAGAATAAAGTATAGGTTTTAAGCACAAAATGTGAGCAACTCGAAATGAAATCCTAGCGATGAAATCAAAGACATATCACCGATCAAATAAAGCAAATAAGCACAACAATTATATCGACAGACTAATGCCATAATTCATATAAAAGCAATGTATCCAAATTATGACACTAGCGACAGAAGACTCAATGCCATACTAAAATATGCAAGAGATGACCTCAATATGGCACTAAGTACGAGAATTTGTCAACTTTTCACGTTAATTGGCAATAAAAGGTGAGACCTTTATGCAACTATACCAATTTTTGCAATTAATTAACAAACAAGGCATGCGGGGCATTTCCGATGAAATGAATGCGTTAGAAATGATACCCCGAGGAAGAAGAGCCGAAAACCACCAAGAGAAATGCCAAAAACACGTCCGATCGTCTCCACTCTAAAACCCTACTGAGGGTTTGGCGGGAAGAGGGTAGGGCTAGGGAGAACCAACGATCGACGGCGACAAAGCAAGTCAGGGTTGGCTAGAGCGGTGAGCACTGGTGCGGCGAGGCTCAAAGGCTGGCACGACGGCGGAGGAAGGGCGACGACGCTCAGCTAGGGCACGTGAGTCCCGCGAGGAATGGCCCGGAGCAGCGAGCGCGAGTAGGCAACGGCCACCAGGGCGCGACGGTGCGGAGTGCTCACGCGGCTGCCGACAACAAGGCGTGTAAAGGGAACGGCGGCGCAAAAGACGACGGCGACATATGGCGACGATCGGCAGCAAGTCGGCGGTGAGGACAAGGAAACACGCACGAGTTAAGAGTGACGAGGAAATCCACGTGCGGTTAGATTAAAAACAAAATCAACGGTCCGAATTTAAAACAAATCAAGTGAACGACAGAGATTTCGCAGATAGAAGAGATCACCGGACTATCTAGTCCCAAAAATTTGTCCGATGACTCCAAAACGTCGGACTGTCCAGTGTCTGCGGAGAGCCGATTCCAGAGAAGCAACCGCTTCATCTTCTAATCATCGGATTGTCCGGTGAACCCAACAGAATGTCCAATGACTGTCCAACTCTGCAAGTCACTCGGTTCCAAGAAACAATCATTAGATTGTCCAGTGAAGGCACCGAAATGTCTGGTGTCCTCAAGGAACTGCAAAACTAAAGAATTTTTTCTAGACTTTAAATGTCCTGACCAAAGAACCAAATAATCACTACACTTGTCTAGAAAGGGAACTCTCAAACACTCTTTTGCAAATAGATAACTCCTAAAGAGTTTAGTATTTTTGCAAATCGCAACTAAGATCAAGCGATAAAACCAAATCGAGAAGAAGGCCCAAAAAGAAAATGTATGAAGCCTTGTTCACGACCCACTTAAATACAGAGTAGATGTTAAAGATCGTTAAGCACAGGGTTGAATGGGCAAGAAGCTTAACAATTGCTTTGGTTACTCTTTGTGAAGTATGTGAATATATATGGACAGTGTAGTCACTTTCTCTATAGAGTAACATGCCTCCTTTGTGGTTCCTATATGCAATGCATGCAAACAAGCTAGCTAATGCAAGAAATTTAAATCATGCCATGTAGATGCAAACAAATTAAAGGCATTGCATAAACAAACCTATCCGATGCCAAGTTTAACTTATCTCAATCTTATTTACCATATGACTGCCGCTTTCCGTTGAGATAGCCAAGCCAACTTCTCAAGCTCTTCCCGTATGCATATGAATCTGTCAAGGTGGTTAGGCACCGATCTAATTTTTTTTCTTTTATCTTTTTACATATGATTCATGATAGTGCAAACATCTAGTCCACGGAGAAGTCCTATCTACCATGCAAGAAAAGAAACCTACTTTACTATGTACAAGAATAAACCTCCTTGAATAGTAGATTGACATTGTATCTCGATCAACATGCGGCGGACTTCAAAAATCTTCAATTCGTTTCACGGTCCACCACCTAGGTGCCTTTACTTCTTCTTGGGAACCTAAGAGAGTTAAGGCTTCCTCCCTCGGTCTATGATCACTTTGGGGACCCAAATCTTCTTGATTAACCTCTTGTCATTTGGCAGTCCGAGCGGCTTGGCCTTCACTTTTCCACCTTTATCCCTAAAATGGTTATAGTGCACATCGTCATAGAAAAGATTAGCGTTAGGCATAATCTTAAGCACACTCAATTGAGACAATCGTTGGAGCGGTGACCATCAAGGCAACACTTCTCACAATAGTAGTCTTCCGCCATGAGCGAGACTATCCATTCGAGGATCTCATCTTCGTTGCCAATGATCTTGATAGAGGAAGAGTATGATTCTAAACCCTTGTGATTGTGATTGTTGATAAGTTCTTGATTAGAATTTTCTTTTAAATTTACCTTCATCTAGTAACCCGCTCGAATGCATCTATCATGGCCTCTCTCTCCTCCGTGAGCTTTGAGTATTTTTTCAAAATAAATGGCTCAAGAGTAGTACTCTCCTTGAAGAGGGTTAGATCATAAGAAGTAGAAGCTTCATTTAAATGTTTAATAGAGTTTAAGAGAGAGCCAAGATTAAAAGCTTCATGGGTGCGCACCAATGCCACATGCTTCTCACTTAGCTCTACGTGCTTCTCTTTGAGAGCCTCCTAAGACTCACGTAGAACACTATGAGAGTGCTTAAGAGCATTGAGCTCCCCCTCAAGCTCTCGAACTCGAAATACCGCTACTTCATGCTCTTGGGTCACCACCTCGATCTTCTTGATCTTCCTGATGATAGTCTTGTTGGCCTTCTCAAAGAAAAGGACTAGATAATTGTAACTTGGTCCATCATCTTCATCATCATAGTCCTCTTTTTCGTCAAGATCATCTTCATCCACATAGCCCTCACAACTTCAGACCATAAAGCAATACTCGCGAACTCTTCTTCACTAGAAGATGAAGAGTCCAAGTCATCATCATCGATGAGCCACTCACTAACAATGTAGGCTTTATGTAAGGACTTATTCTTCTCTTTGCTCTTGCTCTTCTCCTTGACGAAGAACTTCTTTGTGAACTTCCTCTTGGGCTTGCATTTTTCGTCTTCACTCTTATTAGATTTCTTCTTGCTCTCCTGCTTGGGCTTGGGACACTCCTTTACAAAATGGCCTTTCTTGCCACAATTGAAGTACTCAGAGAGATGAGGGTCTTCCATTGCGAAATAGCTTCTTCATCAAAAAGCACAAAGCCCTCATTGTCACTCTTCTCATCCTCATCCTTCTCCATCTTTTTCTTTTTGTTCTTGCCATTGGGAGATTCTTCAACTTGAAGGGTAAGATTTTTGGGCAATTGAGTGTCGATGGAGGTGCCCAACATATATCTCTCATAGACCGTGAGCTTGCCTAGCATGACGTCAACGAAAAGAGTAACCAAGTTGGCTTGAAAGAGACACGTGACGATGAAGTTGTAGCTTGGCGGCAACACCCTCAAGAGATTCCTCATGATTTCAATATCATCAATTTTGTTTTTGACGCCTAAAGCGTTGATCTCTTCCACCACTACATGCAAGCGAGAATAAATATCATTAGCTTTTACGTGTGGTAGCAGGTGATAGAATCATATTTGTTCTTGAGAACATAATGACGTTCTTCTTTGGCCTCGGAGAAGCCCTCATGAATGTTTTGCAATTGCACCCAAATATGATGCACATTAGATGATGCATTGATTCTAGAAAAGACATTTTTTGAAATGCATCCAAACATGACATTCTTTGTCTTTGCATTGAATTTAATGAAAATGGAATCAAGTCTCATTCTCATTCGTAGAATAGTCACATGTCACGCTTTTCCGTCGATTGACTCAAAGTAGGCTTGCATGAGAGCCTTCCAATAAGATTAATCGTCCCCATCGAATACGGACGGAGTCTCCATCCCGTTCGACAACCTTACTCAAAGCAGTGAAGCCCGAAAATGAGCACTTGGCACTAACACCACTTGGACACCAAGTAGGAGGTTGAATCGGTGAACTTATAGAACTAATTTTACTACGAACTTAAACTGTAAGACTCAATCGCAACGGAATCAAACCTATGAAATTCTAGTAGGCCAAAACCCCTAACAATGCTAGTAATAAGATAAGAATAACAAGCAAGCACTATCACGATAGCCACCAAGTGAAATCAAAGAACAACCTATCACACTACTCAAACAGTAAGTAAATGCGGTAAGTAAAGAGAGTGAGATAGAGAATGTTCAGTGATTTTTTTTAAGTCTTTGAAGGTAGGCGCCTTCCCCTAATCCTCGTTGTACCACTCCCATCGGAGTCTTAGTTTCTACCGTTGTTCCCGAAACAATGCTCACAAGTGTATGCTTCACTCTCGGAGTGAAGTCACCTGCAGCTCAGCTGTCGCACACAATACTCAAGTGCTAGAGCCAGTCTTCAAGGCTCGGGCACTCCTTTTTTATGTCCCTTTCGAGCGAGAGACCCGAAACCATGTACAAATTTTATGACGACTTCCACAATCTCCTCGAACGCTTGATCACCGACTCTTAGCCGATCTAGACTGCTCACATCAAGAGTAATAAGTAAATATCACTTCTCTCATGCCCTACAAGCTCTAGAAGTGTATAAATGCTCCGTATCACTCTCGTACTAGCATCAAAGATCTCTAATCTTGCTATGTGCTTTCCTAGTGGTGTCCCTTGGCCTCTCACAAGTTTTCTCTAACTCTTCAGACCTCAGGCACCCGACAAAGCATCTCTCTCCACAGTTTAAATAGGTTACCGTTGGGACGTGATATCATAAAATTGACTGCTTTATACAATCACTGGACTGTTCGGTGACTAGACCACCGAACTGTTTGGTGACCCTTTCCTCCTCCGGGCCAGGGAACACCCTCTCTAGAAACACCGGACAGTCCGGTGCCTTTCACTTTTGGACTCGCGAAGACATCTTCTCTGAACTTCGGTTTCAACCTCACCAGACGATCTGGTGACTGTCACATCGTACTGTCTGGTGTCTTCTCTGCAGCAATTCCAGAGGGCACCTCTGGACTCCAAAATCCTGGCACACTAGACTGTCCGGTGACCTCACCGAACTATCCAGTGACTGCTTCTTCGACTAAACATGATATTCGGTCTTCGACTTCGCTTTCTTTGCCATCTCCAGTGCTTTCTGAGGATCTAAACAACATTCACACCCTCTAACATTTGTATGATAGAAGACAAATGACCTTAGCCTCTTAATAGTACCACCATTCCTGTGGACTCTCTAGCTGTCCTTAGCCTTGGTCTTTCGACGCCCGAAAATTTCTCTTCTAAGGATCGTCCTTGTCATCCATCGAGTAAGTCTACCATGCTGATGTTGAATTAGCAAGGTGGTACATATAATCACAACCGTTACCTATAGTGTTAATTCAGTCACCAAAATCAATTTATAACTTTTAGAGAACTTCAAAGGTCATGAAGCTAACAAAAGGCAATCTTTATTTTAGCATGCAGAGCCAAAGATGACTGTACATAAGGCTGAAACTTCAAGAAAACCATATTGCCCACAGTGAAATCCAACGAAATAGTCTGCCAAGCACAAGAGGTAACAGGGAGGGGCTGGAGCAAACCTAGGTACCGAGCACGATCAGGCTTAGTCTGTTGACAGATAGAGCAACCTGAAACAAAGGATTGGACATCCTTCTTCATGCCAGTTCACGTGAATAATTGTTTCAGCCGCTGATATGTGACCGGAACCCCAGAATGGCCACCAATAGCCGATTCGTGTAATGCCTGCATAACTTTCAACTGTAAAGCTTTGTTAGAATCCCAGCCAAATTCTCCCTTTATATCTCGAGAGACCACTAGTAAAAGTACATTGCAGAACAGCAGCTGAATCAATAGCAAGCTCAGTGATCAAGCTTTGAGCATGAGTATCAAAGGTGTACCCCTGAACAACCTCCTGAAGCCACTGCGGTGTGCTGCTTGAAACAGTCAGAGAATGCAAAGTGGCATGAGGGTGCCGGGAAAGGGCATCAGCCGCACCACTCACGACCCCTTTCTGGTAAGCAATGCGGTATTGGAGGCCCAGAAGCTTTGTGAACACCTTCTGCTGCCAAGGTGTATGAAGGTGCTGCTCATTTAAATAAATTAAGCTCTTCTGATCAGTATAGATGACAAATTTCCCCAATTGCAAGTAGGAGCGCCACGGATCAATTGCAGTGAGAATAGCAAGATATTCCTTCTCACACGTTGATAAGCCGCACAATTTGGAACCCAATGGTTAACTAATAAAGGCCAATGGATGACCATCTTGAAGTAGTACTGCACCCACACCTTTATCACTAGCATCAGTCTCGAGACAAAAAGTCTTAGAGAAATCAGGCTTAGTGAAAACTGGTGCTGAAGCAAGAGCTTGCTGCAATGTGTGAAAGGCATCAGTGTGCTGCTGTGTTCATAAAAAGAAAGAATGCTTCTTAAGAAGATTAGTAAGAGGTTTAGCCAACACTGCAAAATGCTTGAAAACTTGAGATAATACCCAGCAAGCCCCAAAATATTCCTCAATTCCTTACAGTTAGCCAGCACAAGCAAAGATGAAACAGCCTCCACTTTGCTAGGGTCAGTAGCCACACCTTCAGCACTGATAACATGACCTAAATAAGCAAATTTCTGCCTAGCGAATTGACATTTAGAGCGTTTGACCACCCACTGATCTGCAGATAACAAGTGCAGCACTTGCTGCAGATGTGCAACATGCTCAGCCGAAGGACTATAAACAAAAATATTGTCAAAGAAAACGAGCACAAACTTCCGCAAAAGAGGAGCCAAGGTAGCATTCATGGCGCCTTGGAAGATTCCAGGAGCACCTGAAAGACCAAAAGCCATGACTAAAAACTCAGTGGCCAAAATGAGTTTGAAAAGTAGTTTTATACGATTCCCTCTTGCAAAAGAATTTGATGGTAACCAGCAGCAAGATCTAGAGTAGAAAACCAGCAAGCATTAGCCAATTCATCCAACAGCTCATCAAAGATAGGGATAGGAAACCAGCTCTTTTTAGTGAGAGCATTAAGATAGCGATAATCCACGCAGAAACGATATGACCCATCCTTCTTTTTAACCAACAAGACAGGTGAAGAGAAGGCACTAGTGCTAGGCTTGATCACGCCCGCAACAAGCATTTCCTGTACTTGGCGCTCAATCTCATCCTTCAATGCTGGAGGATAGCGATAAGCCCTCACATTAACAGAGTAGCTCCAGGCACAAAAGGAATCACATGATCACGAAAGTGCTGAGGTGGCAGGGAAGTAGGTGGCTGAAAAACATGATCAAACTGCTTCAAAACAGCAACAATGTCAGCTGGCAGATTACAATCCTCTGACAACTCCGATGTAGTAGAATCATCATGCACAGATGCAGATACAAAAATTCTGGTTGGAAATTAGTAATACCATGCAACAACACCGAAGTACCAGCATATGGGACGAGCATCCACTTCTGTGCTCAATGGACCTTCATAGGACTATGTGCCTCTAACCAATCCATACGGACAAGGAGGTGCCTCCCCAATGGACCACTCAACATTCTCAATTACAGAAGTGCAATGCAGCACCTCCCCATTGGCCACCCGGACAGCAATGGGGACATACAGAGGGGAGGCAAGCGCGAGCTGCTCAGAAACATGGCGGCCAAGGAAGGTGTGGGAACTACCTGAATCAATAAGAATCAACAAGTCAATACCCTGAATACTCCCACTGATGCGCATGGTTTTAGGAGACTCTTTGTCTGTAACAGCTTCAGAGGAGAGGGCACAAAACAAGTGGCTAGCTGGGATGGAAGGAGAAGCGGGTGGGCTACCATCATCAACCAAATTGAACAGCTCAAATAGCTCGTGCAAGGCATGCAAGTGAATCATGTCAGCACAAGTATGACGGCTCACCCATTTACCGGCACATTTGTAGCATAAACCCTTAGCATGGCGGTAGGCCTTTAGAGCAGACAACTTTTCTGATATATATATAGTTTTAGCATTATTACTAAGTTTGCGCTCTTCAGCCAACATAGGAGTCAAGAAACTGTCTGGGCGAGGTGGTGGTGGTGGCAAAGGTAATGGTGCGCGTGGTGGTAGGCGAGGCTCAAGGGTAGGGACACTGCAAGCGGCAGGGTGGCGGCAAGTGTGTTTCAAAACCTCATCTTGGAGGAGAGCAAGGCTGCAGGCAGAATCAAAATCACGGGGTCGCTGCACAAGGATGCTCACGCGGATGTCTTCATGCAAGCCATCGATAAAGCGCATGGTATAATAGACTGGGTCAGTAGACGACTCATAAGCACACAAAAGGTCTAATAATTCAGTAAATTGAGCCACATATTCAGCCACCGACCCGACTTGCCTGATGTGAAACAACTGGCGGATGAATGACTCATGCTAGTCTCTGCCAAAGCGCTCCGTCAACAGACAGCAAAAATCAGCCCAAGACACCCCGCGCACATGCTTACCCATAGACTGCAACCAGCGAGCTGCCACACCCACAAAATGTATAGAGTATACCTTAACCCAAACTGATGGATCAATGTCATACATATCAAAGTAATCAGTACTATGAGTGATCCATAACTTGGGATTATCTCCGTCAAATGAAGGGAAGTGCAGCCTCGGCAGATTACCCATATGAGAAAAACGTGGAGCACCAATTGCAGGAGGAGATGAAGGAGATTGCTGAGAAAACTGTATTGGGGTGGATCGACCATACCAGTGAGCGTATGAGCATAGACACACCCATAACGCAGCTCCTTGATATCCGTCAAAGACGCGAGCTCCGGCCATTGCATCACCAAAATCCGCCGCCGCGCCGGTGGCCTTCAGCGATCCAGGGGAACCGAGAATCCCTGGCAGATCAGCAGCCGTCCCCTTGCCGGATTTGTCCTGGTGAGACTGCTGCAGCTCCGCGTGGACGCTGTCCAGCGAAGCTTCGATCTGCGGCCGCCACGCCTTGAAGGCCGCAGGTGCGGATTCGAGCGCAGCCGTCCGAGTCGCCGCTGCCACCTCGATGGTGTCCATCCGGGCCGTAGTCGTGCCTTCAAGTTCGGCGTGTCGCACACTGATCCCGGACTTAAAGGTCGCGACTGCCGCCAACAGAGCTGTAGACGCAGTCGTGGACGTGTGCTCCAGAGCACCGAACCGCTCCACCCACTTCGCATCATAGGATGAGAATCCTGCATCAATCGCCTCAAAAAGGTACTGTGCCTGGGAGTCCAACGTCAGTTTTAGCTGGGGATCCATCGCTCCCAACTTCTTGGCCAGTCGTGTCTAGTGGATCGGCTGCTCCAGGTCCTGAATCATGTCTCTGATACCAGATTTGTCAACCCCCGCCGCCGTTACGATAATGTCTGTCTCAATATTCCCTCATCCCAACTCTAATCCTGGACACTCACTCACGATACAGATCAGGTAGAGCATTCCGGCCCATGGACACGCACACTAGGCCTTCGCTCCTTGGGATTCGACGGCTCCCTCGGCCTGCTGGAGATGACGGTGCTGCTGTGCTCACAGACCAGTTACCATAAAGTTTTCATGTGGGCTCATATATCGTAGTTCAAATGACCAGTTTCCATAAATTTCAAACGACCAGTTTTCATAAAGTTCAAACGACCGGCATGTCTGCTAAATTTCAAGGATCTGCTACTGTCATAGAGGCTTGTTTTGCACTCCTGTCAAACAAAAAAAAAATTCACTGAAAAAAAGATTTTTGTGGTGCAGCCTTTTGATCTGTTTGAGGTATCTTGCTCATATTACTAATTTTGTTACACTAATACCATGGATAAAATCTGGTTCGATCTTTATATGCTCCGTTTGTAAATTTGCATTATTTGATGGCTTTGAAATCTGGTCGGAATCAAACCTGTACTGCCGAACAGCTTTGTGGCAGCAGGGCTAATTTGCCAGGATGAAATCACTTGTTTTAAGTGAAATATCCGGATTGAGTGAATCCCCTAGATTGTTCCAGTCCTAGAATGGTTCCTCGTGCAGATTCAATCCCAGCAAAATGAACGAGGCCTTATAGCATTTCCAATAGACTAGTTAAATCATTCTTTAAAGCCAAATATACCTAGTTTGGATTAAAACAAAGCTCCAACGAACTCCATTCCTATCGCCATTTTCTGTAGCTCGACATATCGGACTTGTCGCTCTTCAAGTTTTGGCTCGCCCGCCCGGCTTGCCATCTGCCCATTCCGGCACACTTGCCTCTGGCATCATTTTCCCTCACATGCACACCGTCCTCGCTGATCACCCACGTCTCCACCTTTCTCTTTTTTCTAGCGGAGACGCCGTCCTGGAGTGCCCTGCAAGCAGCGCCTTCCTACAAGCACTGACTCCCGAATTCGCCTGCTTCAAGATGTCCATGCCTCGTGCTCCCGGTGTTGGGTCGACCGATCGTAGAGAACTATCCTTCCTGAATCAAAATCGAAATCCCACCGGCTTGGTTGGCCAGCGGCAGCCATCGTAGTTCCTCTTTGCAGATGCCGAGCTGTTTGGCGTTGACGAAGCACTTTCTAGTGAGTTTCCTTGGAGAACTTTAATAAAGATAGATTTTAAAATTGATTCAAATAAATACAAACCGTTTATTTACACTAATTTTGAGGTTTAAATTTTTTTTACTTCATAAAAAGTAAAAGTTTTTTAATAGTTATTAATTTGAAAAGTTATTAGTGAATTTTGACCGTGACGGTAATCAAGGTATGTTAGTTTGTATAAATCAACGGTTGAGATCATATTCATATTTTACTTTTTAGAGATGAAATAACGTCACTTATTTTATATTAAAAGGACATGTAGCGGCTTCTGAAGTGATTTCGAGTGAAATGTTTTTCTCGATATTTATTCTGCAAGCGCAGAAATCTGCAAGAATTTTGTATTAGATGAACATCTTTTAAATTTTTACTACTTATTAATTTTCTAGATGTAGGGGGGAGATATCGTGTCATGTTCGATCTCTACGCCTGCGCGCCGTCGCCCCTTCTCCGCCCGCCCCAGCGTCGATCCGCAGCCTCCCTTCCTCTTCCTCCTCCCCGGCTGGCACAGCAGCGATATCGTGTCACGCTAGCCTTCTAAAAGTCCTCCAACCTAGCCGCCGCGCCACCCCAGCTCCAGCCGCTCCGCGCCGCTCCTCGCCTCGCCCGGCTCCGCGCGTCAGCGCCGCCTCGTCGCCGCCCGTCCCCGATCACGCGCGTCGTCCTCGCACGTTCGGCCGTCGCCTCGCCTCGTCCCCTGTCGCCCGTGCCGCACCGTCCAGCCGTCCCCGTCCCCGTCCCCGTCCCCGCGAGGCCCGTCTGCGCGTCGACCCCGTCGAGCCCCGCATCGTCCGCTTCCCCGACGCACGCCTGTCCCCAGCCGCGCCCGTCTCTGCTCGTTGTCGTTCTGACTGTGCCGTCCCCGTCCTCGCCTAGTGCACTCGTGGTTGCTTGCTTCCGGCCATTCGATTCTGTTTTTCAGCAGATGGTGATTGCCTTTGTTTCCAGATACAAATGTGGATCTTTACGCACTCTGTTTCTCGGCCGCAACGCTTCAGTGGAGTCCGAGCGGGGGGAAGGGGCTGCGCGAGGGCTCGCTGATGCTGGTCCGCGGCCTGGGCTTTGTCACCGTGTCACTGGCGCAGCTCTCCTACAACCTCACCGCCGCGCCGAAGGTCAGCGCTCTTCGATTTGATACTCATGTTTCGTTTCCAACGGCGAACCATTGCGATGCGGGTGGTGATCTGGCGGCAGCTGTTTGTCTTGTGAAAGGAAGTGAATGCGGCCCAGGCGATTGCCCATTGCTTTCTTGTCGGATCATATTCTTGTATTTTGTGGATACAGGTGAATGCGGCCCAGGCTATCGACCTCCATTTGTAGGATCGGTTGGCAGCTGCTGGAAAGGACCTTGTGGATGAACGATCCACGGGTAAACGAGCGTCCATGGACTCTGTTAGAGCCTTTTTCTACTTCACTTTGTGTTTGCAAGTATACATGTTATGGAATACTCTATTTTGTACGACTTTAATATTAACCTGCCTTTAATCTGTAACAGTGAGTTGAAGTGGGAAACTAATAAATGTAGGTACTATTACTAATTGCCAATTGTGTTTCTTTTGCTCTTGTTTCCAGATACAACGTGCTGGATTCGCAAGCCCAACACTAATACAAGCTTAGTCATGGCCAATTGCCAGGCAGAATCAAGATGTGATTGCAATCGCAAAGACAGGATCTGACAAAACTCTTGGATATCTGCTTCCTAGATTCATGCATATTAAGCGACTGCAGAACAACACAAGGTCCGGTCCAACAGTACTGGTTTTAGCACCCACAAGGGAACTAGCAACACAGATCTTGGATGAAGCAGTTAAATTTGGCAGGTCATCAAGAATTTCTTGCACGGTTTGTTTCTGTACCTTTCTTGATGCATTTAGTAATCAGGGCACACTTATTACCTGGATGAACCTTTTCTTTTTTTAAAAATTCAGGGGAAGCTTTTGAAACTCCTTTGAATTGTTTATTTCTCCCAGGGTGTGATATAGTAAATCACTCCCTAGCCAGTTTGTTAAGCCAGAACCGGTTCTGACTCCACCAGACCACCACGTCATTTAGTTGTCCAAATTAATAAAAACAGAACCATAATTACAGGGTTTTAATTGGAAAGGTAAATGGGTCTGCTGATTTATTTCCTTTCACCACGTTTCCATCTTTCTCTCATTTTGGCATCTATATATTCTCTCTCCCTTTCTGTCTCTCGTGATTTCTGAATTAGTTGTTCCAACGGTGTCCTCACGTCAATTTCTTCGCACTTTTCGAATGCCTTTTTGATGGTTTTTTTCCGCAGCGAGTGCATCTGGATCTCGAGCTGGACCATGCGGCTCAACAGGTACTCGGGGTCTCCAACGGCACCTTGCAGACCTTGCGGCAACCCAACAACGTTTCTCTCACGCATTGGCATTAGGTGTGCTACAAGATGTGAGTTGACGGCAGTGTCGGAGGATGAAATTTTTTGGTCTCAAAAACAATTTTTGAACAAACGAGTTCATTTTTGTGGTCAATAGGACTAGTTCTATGCGCATGTAAATATTGAGAGTGTACGATGATCAAATAGAATTGGATTTTATCGTTTTATCAGAACTCTGGGTCTTGACCTTCCATTGTTTTAATGTGACTCAATGAGTTATTTTTATGCTCAAATTGCCTATTTCTGTATAGAGGGGTAAAATTGTGACTACGAGGTTACCCCCTAATTTTTTTCAGTTTAAGAACATGGAGCAAATTCTAAATTTTAATCTGAAATATTCAGGTACCCGCCAACTATGTAAGCAAACCAACACATTCTTAAAAAAGATATTTGGATCCACAAGAATCTGCTGGCATGCAAGCAAAAAATATATTTTTCCCAATCATGATTATACCGTCAGAGACGGTTGGAATTCGTGACCACAGATTCTAAGATCATTCATGTTTTTTTTTTACGATCACCAATAATTTTTCTTACCAATTTTTTTGTCCGGTCTCACCTGCGTAAAGAATTTTGGTACGTAAAAAAAATCATTTGTACGGCCTAGCCTATCGTAGCGCAGCAGCCGAGCCCGCCCCGCGCCTACCCACCCATGTTGACCTATAAAAAAAAGGCACATTAATTAATTTCTTTATATTGATTAAGTAATTTCATCATGTTCAGTAATTTCTTTTCTTTATTAACGTTGTTTTGGTTTTCTTCAGTAATTTTCTTCAATTTTTCAGTAATTTCTCCATATTCTTTAAGTAATTTTTTCCTTCAAAGCAAATCTCGTCACCGCCGAGTTTGCGACGTAGCCGCCAACACCGTCGTCACAGGAGAATCCCTTAACTACTTAGATTTGTACCCCCAAATCTCATCATCTCTACCACCGAACATAGAAAATGAAGGAAGGTAGGTCCGGCAGTGGGGGGCGCGGTGCGGGTGGGGCGGCGAGGCGCCGGGGGTGGTGTGGGCCACGATGGTGGTCACCAGCAGTGGGCGGTGTCGGAGTGGGGGCATCTCACTCCGAGAATTTAGCACGGCAGCGGTGGAGGGCGGCATCAGAGGCGACGGGGGCGTCGCTGGAGAGGGGGCAGGCAGAATAACTATTCTACACCCTGGGTCGGAATGGCGCCGCTTGCCTGTGCCAACCAATTGCGCGCCCCGCCCCGCGCGTTGACCGACCGGCCGGCCTCCCCGCCTGCCCGCGTGCACCGACTCGCTAAAAAACAGACATTTAATTTCTTTCCACTGCTTCAGTACTTTCATCGCCCTGAGTAATTTTCACTTCTTCAACAGTTTTTGTTAGATTCCTTCAGTAATTTCTTCAAATTCATTCAGCAATTTTCACTCTATTTCAGTGATTTCTCCAGATTCATTCAGTAATTTCTCTCCTTCAGAGCAAATCTCATCGTCGACGAGCTCGTGGCGCAGCCATCGCCGCCGACATCACCGAAGAATCCTTTAACTGCGCGGATTTGTATCCCCCGAGTTTCTCTACTCTGCTGCTGGACATAGAAATCGAGGGAAGGTCGGCCCTATGATGGGGGGCGCGGTGCGGGCGGGGCGGCACGGCGCCGGCCACGGTGGAGGTCATCGACGGTGGGCGGTGTCGGGGTAGAGGCGTCTCACCTTGAGAATTTAGCGTGGTGGCGAAGGCGGCGTGGGCGCCGCCAGAGCCAGGGCGGTGG